>JAXIUT010020263.1:0-14494 GCA_035586675.1 Eurytoma californica | reverse complement strand
TACTCTAATTATTTAGCATGTTTTTATTTATTTTTTATTCCACCTGATCATCACACAAGTGATATAAAATAATAAAAATAATTTTGTATAGATAGGATAAAAATATTTAACTTAATATTTGAAATTCTAGTATTTTAATTAAGAGCAATAATTTTCGACATTCAGTATAAGATCTCACTGGCTAAAACGAATGAAAATTAAGCCCTATAAAACCGCCACTCTAACCATCCATTTTCGCAAAGTATCAGTTAAAACACGATCGCCCGTAAACGAATTTATCTTGAAAACCCCGAACCAGCCGATACGCCCTTGGTAAGAGCCGCTCTCGCGGTATAAATTTCATTGTCCGGGTAATTTGACTCATCATGCGCTCATGCTTCCCGCTGCCCATTACCCATCCTCTGCGCGTTTTTTTGTTCACCTCCCGACCGCGTATAAAACCACCCCCTCCCCACTGCGATAAGACCTCTTCGAACACGTGATAACGAGGCGCTGCGATAAGACGTCGAGAGAGAGAAAGAGAGAGAGAGAGAGAGAAGGTGAGAAGCAGTTTCCTCACCTGGACTCTAGGGTCTACTCCTAACGAGATAATTGATTTGTTTGCATTCCGCTTAGTCACGAGCCTCCTCGAGGGGTCGGATTGTTACGCCTCGCGGACTACGGGATATTTATGGGCAACGTAGATTTCGACTGTTTTGATTGGAGCGAGCCGCGACGAGTGGAGTCGGTGATGCCTCGTGGCTTTTAAGTGGGATGCTTTTTGGTGGGGCTCAAGTGGATACTTTTGATCTGTGATGATTTGAAACTTGATACTTACGATGATGTGTGCAAATATATCAGTTTAAGGAAAAAAACATTGAAAAATCTGGCAATAATGGTAATTTTTTAGTTTTTGAAATTTATTGATATTCTTATTAATATGTATGATAAATTTATGATAAAATTAATTTTTTTCAAATAAGTAAATCAATTTTTTTTGTTTATCAGATGAGAAAATTAAATTTTCTGATATTCTTAAGATATTTAAAGTACATTTATCAAAGTTTATCAAAGTATTTAATTATAAACAATTAATTCTTTAATTAGTTATTTCTAATTTAAAATAAAAATGTTTGATCAATAATTAATTTCTATAATTCTTCGAACTGAACATCAATTAAATTGAAGCTGAACCGGAGCATTGCGTAATTCTCGAGAAATTTCACTTATTAGCCTTCAAAAACGACAACATGCCAATAGCGATGACATCAACGTCGTCCGTCACATCTCGCTCACACCTAAACCCGATGGACACCCGGTCCCGAACAAATAGCCTCGAAATCAATTTTAATCATCGGCCAATGTAAATACATACAAGCGGCGATAAGAAAGAGTCGCGCTGAGCGCAGCGACGTTTTTCCAGGGAGACGAGCAGCAGCGTCCGAGGGACGAAAGCCGCTTAGCGACTACTACCGCGTATAAGCCTCTTAGCCGCTCACTGCGAACGAGGATGAAATTCGGCATTTCCTTTTCCCTGTCGGCGCGACTTTTCGCCCCGGCGCTTCGGCCTTTATTAACGCCGAACACTCGAGAGTGGGGCCGTAAGTCGAGGAGCTCGTGCTTCTTAATGGAAACGCAACCGACGTTTCATCATTTTCTTTTTTAAGGAGATTTATTGTTATTAAGCGCGAGCGCGGCGTTTGATTTATACTTTAGTACGGAAAAAATCGCGAGGTATTATTAATTTCACCGAATTAGCGGACTGTTTATCAAACTTTTTTTTTTATACTTTTTGACGGATTGTTATTATTATTTTTTATGGTTGGTATGATTAGTCATTAATTATTATCGATGTGTAATTAGTGGATTCTTGGTCGTTTTAGTCAGTATTTAAAAATGCGTGGGAATACGTTTGTGAAAGTTTGTGAACTATAAAAATTGAAGGTTTCCCGTAGACTGAGTGTACTATTTTTAAAATCTATTTTAATCTATTTTTATGGATGGCCTTGGCTTCGATACCGATATGTAACGAAATTCGTCAGTTTTAAAAAAGACTAGTTGAATTTTTAGTGAATGAAATTTTTAAATGATATATTTTCCATTTATATATTTGAATTACAATTACATTTTATCAAAGAAAGAATTATCAGATTTTGCAACGTACTTAATCGTTACTTTCCGGTAGACCATATAAATATAATGTTGCTTCCTAGAAATCTATATATTTGTTCAAATATGCCAATTTCAACTCTACGTTCACGAGATGTAATCGCAATAAAAGTTCTTACTATGAATTATCTACATAACAAAATAGTAGATTATGCATCTAGGGAGTAAAAGTAAAGAATGTCTCAGATCGAGCGTAATTGTCCATTGACAAACATGCTATCTGAGGTGTTACTTACTCCCGTAGTGCATATACTATTTTTTTGCACGAGGGGCGTAAAACGCGTACCTTGGTTACCGCCCCTAGGGCGTAAAGTAAAATTAAATATTTTCTAGAAAAAAAGGAAAGTTAAAACAACTATCATAAACCAATTACAAGCAACTTCCATTGCCCCCAAAAAATGAATAATTACACATAATTGTGCAAGACTCTTGCGCAACAGTAAACTAACGATTCACCGATAAAAACCTAGCATTAAATCCAGCAGTAAACCAATAGTCCGTCGAAGTGTAAGAAAAAAAAGTCTGAAATTCCGTATCCGCTCGCCGCGGAATGAGGCACTTGGCTCGCGCAGCGTAGATACGGCATTTAAAGTTGCGCAAGCGTCGCTTGTTTTCCCGCGCGGCCGACGTCGCCGCCGCCGGTGATACACACTCCGGGCCGCGCTCTCCCCTTGACCTTTCGGAACTTTATGCCGGCGAGCGAGAAATCGCGCGATTCCGGACGACTAACGCTGAACTTCGCGCTCGATAAAGCCCGGCGGAAATTCCGTCCGATACCTACACTCGGGATTTTCGAGGCTTCGCTGGAGAGTTATTTTTTTCGGATGATTCGCTCTTTCCTTAGTCGGAGAGCGACGGAGCGAAGGTGTCGTTGAATATATTAGAAGATCGCGAGGGAGTTTTGGAAGTTTTAAGAGTGGACTTTCGAAGATTTCAATTTTTTCGGGTTATTGACCTTCGTGGGTTTGAACGATTTCAAACGCTAATGAGGTATGTTGTAGATTCCTTAAAATGTTTTTAATACACTGCTCTTTCCGCGGCCATTATGTTTGTTCTTCGGATGTAATATTTTAAGCTACTTTATTACGGAAGAAAGTAATTATTGTATTGTTAAAATGACTAACTAGAAGCCCACCATATCTCTGATTTGTTGAAACTATGCGGAAACCCAAGCAACTTTAGTACAGTAACCTACCATTTAAATCTGAATTAGTGAAACTTTTACGAATTTTATATGAACAGTCAGATATTCTCAGTTAAAACTATCCCACTTTAATTGAGTAAGTGCGATACTTTTGACCTCTCATCTTTCACTATATACATCTAATTTGATTAATTCAAATTTAGAGGGTAATAAACTTTTATGGCACTATATGTTTACAAAATCAGTATACATCACGGACGTATATTCAGGTTCGGTAATTCTCGTTGCAGAGACATCCTTTAATTGAACTAGGTAAAATTTTTAGATCTGTTACTGGCGCCACTGCCACGGGTTGTACACGCTCCTATTCAAAGGGTCGAGAACAGATTATAGCTACTTCTATGCCTCAATGTTCTACATGTTTACAATTTTCATAAGTCTCTCGATTGTGATTGCGGAACTTTTGCGAGAAAGACTGCCAGAGACGGATTACTAATCACGTGACCGTGTCAGAACCTATCAAATTAAGAATTCAAATTTAGATTTATCATTTCTTCAAGAGAGGATTATTAATTGTGATTTTTTATTTTAATTTAATCCGTTGAAGAATAGAGTAAGTTATGATTATCGTTAAATAAAGCTCAATTAAAGCGAGTAGATAATAAATATTGTATCTTCAAATAGAGAGATTATAATGAATTTTCTTTTTTAGACACGAAGAATGAACGATAATAGATGTTAATCTTTATTAGCATTCATTTATGTACGGAGCTAAGTTCGAATGGTTGTGTAAGTCATATTTGAATACATTAAGACGTGAATTTGGATAGATAAATTTAATTTATTCTACAATTTTCGCTAATAATTTAAAATAATTACTTACACTGATACTCCTCTTATCCATTCTTCTTGATTGAAAAATAAACGTCGAGAAAACTCCAATCGTATTTCTTATCGAGGGATCGGTCGCTGAAACATCCAATAAATTTCCCACCCGAGTCGTATTGTTCTGGTCAGCGACGAGACCGAGCACGTACACAAAAAAGTGATTGATCGCCTTGTACTATCACCTACGGAAATCCCCTTCCCTCTTAAACCACGAATCCCAGGCACTAGCGAAAAAAGCCTTGAAAAATAAAAATAAAGTTATTTCTCCGACTATCGATTTCAATCGTTACACATATCTCGAGCGCTCGCCACAATCGAACCCGTTCACGGCGCGCGGTTCGCATATCGGCGGATCGCGGAGTTTTCAGAGCGCAGTGGTCGGTAACACGACGCCGGCAAAAAAGCTGGGCATATCGAGCGCTTTTCTGGGTTAAGCACACGCGCATTCCGCGTCTCGATCGCGGATCGCGCTCCCGATGCTCACTGGCCCCGCTTTCGTCTAGCTCCGTCCTGCGCAGCATCCGCTCGATCAAGCTTTCTCTGCTCTCTTGCTTCTTGTTCTTTCACGGTCTAGCGGGCGGCATGCGGGGAGTAACGTAAATATAAGGGATTACTGTAGGTTGATTCACCCTTTTATTGATGGAATCTATTATGTAAGCTGTTCTGGAGTAACAGTTAGCTGATTGAAAAAAATTAAGTTGAATCAAGGTTTATATCGTCGCTTCCTACGAAGACATTTCCAAAAAGGCCTATTTTAATTTGTTATTTTTAAAGCACTGAGGCAAAGTAAACCTAACGGTATACCAATGATACCACAAGTTTTTCAGGCCCTAGACAAATTTATTTCACTCTGGTACTCTAAAAACAGCGAATAAAAACCGACCTTTTTTGATGCGTTTGACTTTGTAAGAAGTAAAGATTTTATCTAAACCTAATGCATAAAGTTTATAAGCGAAGAACCTAAGGTTTTATTCTATAATTACAAAATTTTAATCTAATATTTATACAAAATTTTCAATAATTCTTTTTAAACTTTTTACTAATAACATTAAAATTTGACACCGTATGTGAACTTCTTGTAAACTTAATTTTGTATGTAAGTAAAACCATCGATTCATTTAAAATATTAGTTTAAATATCTTTGTAAAATTCGTCGGTACAAGCATTTACAGTATGTATACAAAATGAATTTGATGTTATTAATTTAAATTTTACATATTTTTCGAAACATCCTAATATTGTTCGCAAAATAAAAATAAAAACTATATTGAATTCCTAAGTACTTTAAAATGGACTTGTAGGCGTAGAAAATAAATGTTATATCCCGTAGGAAAGGCATCCCTTACCCTTTGTACGCGTACATTCTAGCGGAGCACTTAGCGATACTGTGCTTTAAGTGGATCCAGAGAAATGGCTATCTCATTGGGATACAATAAAGTAGGCCATTTATTTTCGATTTTCAAGTGACTGGCGATTTTCCGTTACATTTGCGCTATTCGTACTGGCATTCATCGCCGCTTAATGTATTATCAAAATTAAATTACATTATTTAACGTGAAAGTGCATTTACCTTTTACTTAGAGATTTATCAATTTCACTGCGTTAGTCATAAAAAATGTACTTTTGATGAAAGAGAATATTAAATTGAACTTCTACGAATTTTGATTCTATCGATCGAGTCTTAAAATTCTATTTAGTATTGAGTAAATCAAATGGGAAATTTTAGACCACGTTTTTTTATTTTTTATTTACATCTTTTTTGTTGAAATATTGAATTTGTTGATTAGTTAACAACTGAAGCGTTTTTAGACCACCAATTCTTTTACCCGCTGATTTGTTAGTACATTTTCAGTCATAGCAATGCTAAAAATAGTTTAAAAAAAAAATCTAATCTCGATATGCATCAAATCAAATTTACTCTAAAATTCACCTCTCTAAAACCTAATCTCCCAGTTCATTCAAATCCTCCGCAAAATCGAGATCCGAGCCACTCTCACGAGACGAGCCTCGAAATTCCTAAAGTGAACCGCACAAAAAAACCCCGAAAGTATCTTCCTTCAGATCCATCAGATCCCACCCTCCCGCACCATCCAATTCACGCGTCCTCGTGGAAGCTCTGCTTTCTCGCAGCCGTCGGTCTCCACAACCGCCCCCTTCCTTGCTCTTCAGAATTTCATTCTAAATTTTTTTTTTCAAGAGCAGAAATCGTCGCGCCCGGCGAATCCGCCGGAGCCGCTCACGCGGAATGAGAGAAAGAAACTGCGGGGACCGGGGAAGTGGAGAGACACCTTCACGAAGTGAGCGAGCACAATGACGATTGTGAGCCTTTTAAGTTATCGCACGGCGCTTGTTTTTACCCCGATGAATGCCAATTATCATTTTCGTCCGAGGATCAAAGATTTTTTTGCGTTCGCTTTCCGGAGTCCCTTTTTTCGGGCTTTGTGATTCTTAAATTGCGCCGCAATGAATGGAGATTGTCAATTTATAAATTTCTACTAATTAGTCGGCGTTAATGGTTATTATAGTGGAATTCCACGTATTGTACTTACTGAATTCATTGAATTTATTTTTATTTTAAAAAGCTAGGAAGACTTCGTCATTTTCATTCGATAACGTAGTTTACTACCTATTCAATTGAAGAAGAAAATATTTTAATGTATGTGAATTTTGACAACCTTACTTTATCATAACCTTAAAGTAAACTTGAAAAACTGCAGAACGTGATATGTTGCGGAAGGATTCAGAACTACACAACGATGCAGAACTACAAGGAGTTTAAAGATCGACTGAATTACAATATCATAGTTCCGACGCGTACTTTCGACTGAATTCTCATCTAGAAAGAACATTAAGGTTAAGTAGTTTTTACTGAAGCAGGTACTGCTAGATGGCGCTGGATAAATATGACTTGAGTTCAGTAAAAACTACTGAACAGTCACGTTAATTTACTGAATAATATTAACTATTTAACTTTTAAAATAGATCTTACTGATTTTTTTTCTCCGTGTGATAAAATTTTAATAAACATTGTTACGCGCACGCGCCTAATTAACGGTAAAAGATTCGCCCGGGCTGAGATGCTGCTAGGTAATGAATGCAATAAATTTGTTTCACCTAAATTGAGGTGTTACGAGGCGGTAATGCATGAGTATTAATTACACTTGTTCGTGGCGGCTCACTTTTAAGTTTACGGGTTTAGTCAAGTCGTGACTCAGTTAGCTTAGATGTGAATTGGACGATTGAACGGATGTGGAAGCAATATTTACTTATACCACGAGTCCACATGATTGAGAAAGAAACTGAAAACGAGAAAAGAAAAGAAAAATGTTTATTTTTTCATTACTATATTTTAGAAAAACTTAATAAACATCAACCGCAATAAATCAACCCAATCTTATCAAAGCGTCCAGCACACAAATCCGATAACGCATCCACCGAATTTTCCCGTCCGTCCACGAAACACCGTCGTTCATTTTTCTCACGGAATTCCTCCGACCAAGAAAAATTAGTCGGGCAGCGATAAAGTCTTGTCTATTGCACCAGGCGCGGGAAAACTCGCCCGGACGAGAAGAGCCTCTTGCCTCGTCGCGACTATAAACCGCCGGCGAGCCTTATATGCATATCGGCGTGTGGCCGAGCTAATATGCACGCGGGACTCATCCTGGCACTCCATGCAAATTGCCCGCTGCGGCGTAATCACTTGGCGACTCGGCGCCACGTGTCGCCCGGTGCTTTTTAGCCCCGGCGCGACCCTTGGTCGAGACTCTCTCTCTCTCTGTCTGTCTCTCTCTCTGTCTGTCTCTCTCTCTCTCTCTCTCTCTCTCTCTCTCTCTCGCACACGCTTACACCCACACACTCTCTCGGTGGTCGCTCAATGGCCAGAAGTACCGGGGTGATGCTTTGTCGCAAGCAAACGACCGAGAACGCTTTTTGTCCGCGGAGTGAGAGAACGAGTGATGGTTAATTTAGCGCGTTTGCTTATTTTTGGTCTGGTGCGGGATCTTGGAAAAGGAATGGAAGAAAAATCAATTGAGTCTATTTTTAAGAGCAGAGATAAATTTTATTGGAAAATTTATCATAAATATAGAAATAATTACAATATCCAAACTTAAAAAACCATGTTATGAAAAATTATAGTACTAGCAATTAAATGTTACTAGGTTTGCAGTTACATTTATAATACTTCTAATCATATTTATCAGAAGATGGAAAGAAGGATTGGTTAAGTTTATTTTTATGTATGGCGAGAAATTTCATTACAAGATTTATTTTAAATCTATTAAAAGTTACTAGACTTTCAGTTACAATTGCAATTTTGACAATAAATCTAGTAACTTTTTTTTTGGCATGTCTAGCTTCTTTATCATAAGTTCCGTAATTTTTTGTACATTTATACTAATTATGCTAATTTTTCAATAAAATTAATCTCCATGAGGTGGTACTTTGATGAATATTTCGGCTTATTCTTGAAAAAGAGAAAATCTTCGAAAAATAATTACATCGATCGGAGAAAACTAGACAATTTGCAGCAGGGATGTCCCCCTTCCCCCTCAAAAAACAAAGCTCTCCAAGCTTAATTACCCATCCACCTCTCCAAACCGTCCACGCCGGTATCCCTTGTCTGCCGTTTCCTGCAAGAAGAGGCTTAACCCGCCTACCTCACCCCTGCCTCTCAGCCCAGTGCGGGGGGCGGCTGCCGGTGTCGCGGGCGTTTTTCATCGTTCCACGCGTCTTTGACCCCGGCGGGCACTTTGAAGCGCCGCGCCGCCGACCAGTGTACACAACGGCCGGTATCGATTGGGGCGGGCTGCACTTTGCATCCGCCGTCAGGCGCTTTGCATGCGCCGGCGGACTTTTCGAGTGGACCCGCGCGCACGCGAGCCCGATGATTAAAGTGGCCCCCGCTTAAAGAGCCCCCACCGCACCGGGGAAAATGGATTTCCAGCGCAGAGCAGCCCATTTAGCGGAAGCGATGGGGTGACCCGCGGATGATTTTCGATGGGGTCGCGACCCCCGCCGCACACGGTCCGACGCGCTGAATTATTTATGAAAACGGCGGCCTGTGCAGGAGCGCGTTTCGTTCGTTGCTCACGTGCAAATCTCCACTCGTGTAATTTCGTGTTTTCGCGTTTGCCGCGACGGTAATGGGATTCATTCGATTAGTCATTTTAAACTGGATACACTGACGTGACTTGTGTGGTCAGGATGGCATGGATACGTGCCTCTCTCGATTATATTGAAACGTCACTGTTTCAGAAGTAGCATTTTTTTTTCTTGCAAATCGGCTTGCTTCTTGTACACTTGATTTCATGGGATTCAGGATGAGTGATGTGCTTCTGCGTGAGTAATATTGTCATTTTTTTAAATGAGTAAATTGGATTTAATGTTTTCTTTTAAAAAGTTTAATTGTTGCACATAACAAATAAATGATTTTTTTTGTTATAATGAAGTGTACATGTGAGTTGTGACTCATGATGCAGTTTCAACACGATTTATCGGCGGTAGTACATAAAAGGATTGCACACATGAAAAATAGATAATTATATATGGCAACTGCACAGTAGTCACTTTCAAATAGTAGTTATTATTAGAGTACTGATTTAACGTTACAAACATCATTTAAAAAACTACTTCCTTCAAAAAAATAAAAAAATAACAAATGTGTCAAGATTTTAAACACCAATTGCCTTAAAATTTCAATTTTTATGAAAATAACATTCTTTTTTAATTCATATACGTATAAGAAATTCGAGCACGCAAAGCGCGTTGGATTGTCCTAGTAAAGAAGAAAAAAGAACACTAACACACTTGCATTCTAACCGCCACAAATATTACGTAGACCAAAAATAAACAAATGCCTACCACAGCCTTATAAAAATGCAGACTTTAAAAATCTCATGAACAAAAGGCGATCCCGCAGGCCTTACCGTGGAAATCGGGCTCGGGGATCAGCGGCTCGCTCTCGAACGCGATTTATTCGATTCCACGTAGCGCAAGGACTCAGCCGGGCAGAAGAGGCCGCGCGTCGCATCCGCAAAAAGAGAAGGCGGAGGGAGAGAGAGAGAGAGAGAGAGAGAGAGAGAGAGAGAGAGAGAGAGACAGAGAGACAGAGAGAGAGAGATTCGTCTGTCGCGCGACGAAATTATGTAAAGCCGATGGAAGCAACTATCGAATATTTCCCCGGGCGATCCATCAAAAAAAAGTGCCACCTATATATATAAGGTCCTCGGGTCCGCGACGACTCGATACGACTCGAGCGACAGTATAGTAGGAGAGAGACGGAGGGAGGGGGGTTAGCCGGAACGCCGAGGCGGAAATAAAATGCGGACTGCGGGAGTAGAGTCTGCCTCCGGGGGGAATCCGCGGGGCGAAATCAATGCGAGACGTCGTATCGGCGGGGCCCCAGCTACGCGGGGCTTCCTTGAAACGCCCGCCACGGAGCCCGGAAGAATTATTGGGATTATATTCTATTGTTGCTGATTTTCGTGCCGGGGGTCTAATGGTGATGCGAATGACTGGTAACTGCGTTTCGATGGGGCCGTGACGGGCAGGACTCGCGGTTATTTTGATTTGTAAGTTAAGGGCGTTAGAAACATCTTTTGTAAATATTCATGAGGATAGGAATTAGTGAACAGTTTTGCTTGCGGAAATATCACATTTATTGGGTTTTAATGTTTACGTGTGTACGTAGGAGAAAGGAAATTTGGAGCAGAAAGTGTGTAATGGATTGGTTGTTGTTGATAAGGATATGTTTGTTTTAATAAATTGGTGCGATCCAACAATGTCAAACAGAGAAATGACAGCACGTTTTTGCATTGTGAAAAAAGAAGGTCAATAATTCTCGGATAAGTTTGAAATCGGGTCAACAAATAAGTAAATATTTTCTGTTTCTATAGTCAAAACAATTAAACAATTATTTTCCATAAATAATTACAGAAGTTCTAATCTTATAGATTATATTGTATCAATACAAACGCTTATGGTTTTGTATCAAACAGAAATATGAATATTTCAACATTTTCTAGCAATAATACTTAAATTCATATTATTATGTGATTACTCTTGTCGTGGTATTCTTTTATAAAACTTTCTATCACCATTTTTAATGTTTTAATTTTTATGCATTACTAAGTAAAAGATTAATTCATGACTATTGCCAAAGTAGTGACTGATGAACCGTGTAGTCTCTAGTATTTGCCACCGAAATATTCCTATAGCCCCTTCTGAACTTCTCGGTCTTCAGTATTGACTCTAACAATTGATTATTCATTATCCGTACCTTTTTAAGTGATTAAAACAAATTTTGAAAGTATGAATATAGTTGCAAAATGTATCATCATTACTGCGATTTAGTAAGAAAACTTTATTTCAACATTTGAAAGTAAGTTGTTATATATACAACAGTGCAGTGAATAAAACATGAAACCTAACCTATTAAAAATACTAACTACTGGATATGACTCCTGTTGGCACTTCTGGAGCGTGTCCGGTACGTTATACTGGAAGTACAGGAACGGGTTACTTTATAACTATACTGGAGTAAAACAGTTACTAGTACCGGAGTCTTGACTGTACCGAACTTTTGTTTTCTCTCAGTTCAGTGACCTTTATTGAAAAACTTAATTTTCCAATTTTAGAAAGATAAATCAATTCAATTGAATTTATTTAAAAATTATTGAAAAAAACCACATTCCATTAACCCCATCTTAATTCCTCATGCATGTGTACCCCTGAAAAACTCGAGTATCGAAGCCGGGGGGCGATATTCGATTCCGCCGGTGCGAGTCGGAAAAGCCCTGTCCCCATCGAAGCGCCCGCGGTGCTCCCGGAGCCACCGCACGGCCATCCCCCGGCATTATGACAGGGCGCTATCCTCTTCTCGAATTTCCGAGGCACGCGCGAGCGAGAATTCCCCGAGCAGCGCGAGCCCACCGAATCGAGATCTTATTTATCTCCTTTTCGCGAGGAAGCCCTCGGCCTCACCCATAGATCCCCGCGTAGCGGCTCCTCCTTTATTCCTTTATTTTTTTCGCCGAGTTCCTTTCAGACCGGCGACTATACCGAGAAATATGCCGGATGAAGGTTTTCCCCGTAATCCTCGGCATAATGGCCGCGACGCTGAGGAGGTTTTCGTATGGTTTAATTAAACGTGGTGGGGGGGGGGGGGGGGTATTGAAAGAACTCGCCTACGGGGATTTCATTGGATTCTGTTTATTGCCTTTTGGAAAATTTAATTGGGATCGGATAACGATAAGTTTATTAAATTTGGGTATTGCGCGCTCGTTTTTATTGAGGGCGTAATGAGGAGATTCTTATGCATAGTACGGTTAGGTGGTGAGACTGGCAGGGATTTTAATTATTTTAATGAAATTGTAGATGTCGCCTGATGTTCAAGATGAGTCATTATTTCAAGTAAAATTTAATTAATCGATGAAAGCACGTCATTATTTTATAATAGTAAAAATGTAGAGTTTGCGGATTCAGAATTTGCATTCTACAAGTGAATAATATTAATTTTTTAAACAATAAATGTTTGTTTTCTTATTTATTTATAAAATTGCTTTAAAAATAACAATCTCGGATAAAAAATATCGATTCGCTTAGTTGCTGTAACGCGTAGTACTCTACAATTTTATTTACAGACAGAATTAAAAAACTATTAATTTTCAAATCTAATACTTTCTAGCTACACTAAACATTTGTTCAATCACTCTTCAATCAACGAACAATTAACGACATCAAGAGTAAACTTCTCCGGTTTTAAAAAAGAAAATAGGTAAAAAAAAATGGAAAAGCAATAATTCCCGAACGTCTCGGTTATTTTTAAACCTGCGTAGTCTTGAATTCGATTAGCCGCTTCCCGGGAAACTTGGCGTAGCTCGATGGTGCGCATCGCGCAAACTTTCCTCGCTCGCTTCATTCCCCCGTTTCTCGCGGGCGTGCGCGAGGCCACTCTTGCAGGGCCTTTGAAATAATCCGAGTCGACGTGCAGCCGGTGCGGAGCAAGAGAGAAAGAGAGAAGCGGGAGAGGGAAAGGGAAAGAGAGAGAGAGAGAGATAAGTCAATCGGCTTTTCGAGCGCGGAGGTCGGCGCCTGCTGCTGTCGCCCCCGCACACTGGGTGCATCGGAAAATTGATTTTCGCTCGCGTAAAGGGGCGTCGACTTCTTTATCTTGCCCCGCGAAGCCTCGACTTATTCATATTTTCGATGCATTACCCGTTCGACGGGGTGCTTTCCCCATTGGATGAATTTTGTATCGTCTAGGTGATGAGGTGGTGTATTTTAGGACCCTTGTATCTTCGAGTAACACGTTTTTTTAGTCATTTTGTGTTAGTATATCTAATAACTTTTCAAAAATTTAAAAAAAAAAATTTGTCAGCATTTAAATTTATGAAAGTTGTACATCGCATTCATTATTATTGGTTATTCATCAAGTTAATTTGGTTGATAAAATTAAGTATTTTAATCATTTGAATTCCAGAGGAGAAAAAGAAAACTGATTTTATGAAGCTGGCGTATTTCCCGAAGTTAAAATCCGCGGAATACTTTCAAAGTAAACTTTTAACTCATGCTTCCTATATAGATTCGATTGATGTTACGAAGTTTATACACGTATGTAGTTTACATACTTATGACTGACTCTATCTCCAAACTTTGGCAATATCGAGTTATTTTTACCTTTAGACGCGCAAACATCCACATATCCTTGTGCTTGACGATCCAAAATTATGATGTTTGTTAATAAACATTGAATTAAAAAAAGGAAAAATATGAGTCGCTTATACAGACACGAAGCAAAAAAAGCTGCCTGTTATAAATGAGCCGAAAATTTACATGAAAGACACGAACCATTGGTATGGTACAGACACAACAAAGATGATGTTCCCAAAACCAATCCAGCGTATCTACATGCTTTTAGGGGTCACTGAACATGAATCCAGTGTTAGAATAACCTGACACTTACAGGTTTTCTTTCATGATCTGAATATTCCTAAAGAATACCAGAAAATAACAAATTTGACCTTGAAATGATCTTGAATCTAACGGTGGTGGGATCCAACGGATACCGGACTGTATGTGTATTTTAATATTTATCAGACGAATATTCGCTCAGTGTCCATCTACGTTGGCGCCCTCTGCAGTAAAAAATGTTCCAACATATGGTAGCATTTTTATACAGTTATTATACGAAAAGAGTGGAAAAAGGCTATTTAATTATTTACTAATGATAAAATGGACAGTATTATTATGAGAATTGGATTCCAAGCTATTACGCATAATGTTAATTTTGATCCTCAAAAAGTAAAAGGCAAA
>JAXIUT010020232.1:0-18578 GCA_035586675.1 Eurytoma californica | reverse complement strand
GTTGGCACGCACTTAGGCGCATCGTAGCCAAGGTTGCATCCAGATGCGCACCGCGCGCCAGGCGCGAGTATACGCGCCCGTGGCCACGCGCTGTATATCTATACCGCCCACTACCTATATTTCTACTACCCCATTTGTACCATCTACTGTTGTGCAGTTGTTCAATCGAATCATTTGCAATATAAATTCACGCTAAAAAAGGCCTTACTTTTGCGCCATCGAACGGTTCAGCATGGAATAGCGCGGTGGTGTTTTCAAAATTTCACTGCTTTAGCCTCTTCGGATCAATGCCTTTGAACAAATCTCTTAGATCTGGTGTACATTGTTTCGCATGGAAGTACCTAAGAACTATTTTAATTGGAATATGTTTTTGCATTGCCAATTGCGATTGACGAACGTGTATGAAAAAAAAATTATTTTAATATTTCATAAATTATCGACTTTTTTTGTAATTAATTTCAAACTTAATGATCAATGAGGAATTTGATGTTTCGGTTTACTTTCATCATCAGAGTCCTCATCAGGTTCGCTATCAATTTTTTAAATTGTAGGTAATTGTTTTGGCAGAGCAATTTTCACCTAAGATAACAATTTCATTTAAGAACTTGTTATAACATAGAAATTGTACCTGCACGGAGAGAAGAAATAGCTATCCGCTCGCCTTTTTTGCCGCGAACGGAGCACCATCGGATTTTGTCTCGCAGCACGCCTTCCGCTGGCTCTCAGAGAGCCAGTGAGTAATGCGTCGAACGCCGCAATACGAAGTGACGCCGCTTGATGACGTTCGGCGCACCACTCACTGGCTCTCTGCAGAGGGCCAGCGGAAGGCGCGCTGCGGGACAAACCCAATGCGCTCCGTTTGCGCCAAAAAGGACGAGCGGGTAGCCATTATTTCGTTCCACGTGTACAAATGAAAGTAAACTATACAAACCTTAGCTTGCAAAAGAGCTTTCTCCATTTCATTTTTAAGCTTCATTTCTGCCATATGCTTGGTTTCAGCTAGTTAGCGTTTTCCATTTCTTGTTCACGTCGCCTTTGTTCATAGAGTTAACCCTCTTGTTCTTGTTGCTCTTGTTAGCGTTGTAATCTTAAAATGCCTTCCTGTCTTCACTTTTTTCTTTTTCCTACGATAAAAAGTAGTTTTACTTTGACTGTATGTACCTGAGCTCTTTGCATTTGTGCAATGCGCTTCTTCTCTATTTCTTCTTTTTTGCTTGTCTGGCAGTTGCTGTGCCAATTTTGCTTTCTCTTCCCTTTTATTTTGTCTTCAATCTGTTTTAATATTGTTACTTTTTAAAAAATATATTAAAAATTAGGTAACAATTAACTGATAATTTCTTTGAAAATTAATTGAAGGCTGTTTATTTAAAGTAATGTTTTAAATAAATAATTTTTTTTTTAATGAAACCTTACCGTCTCTTTTCTTCAGCTCGCGCTTTTAATAATTTCTCGTTTTTTCTTGCAACTTCTTCATTTGCTCATTTCATTTTTTCTTCAGCTGTTCTATCTATGTGTTTGGAGGCTGATTTTATTGGCTGGATAAATAAATCTTCGTGAGTTACAATGTTTCTACGTGATTACGTCACAGGTTTTGAATACTAATCGAAATAAATAATTATAAAAATTGTTGATTCATAATTTAAAGTATGTATTATTAAAAATAATTGTAAAAAGGTACTTACAACGTATAGATTGTGAGAATTTCAAGGAGTCGCATATTGCGTTTTTGTAGCAGAGCTTGATATCTGAGGCATTCGATTTTTTTCCAAAGGAGTAGTTTTTGCCGATGACAATTTGGATGTTCCATAATCGCCACTGTTATTCTATCACAGATTAGATACAACATTTAATTAATAAGGTACAAAATTGAATTTTAGCTTTTTTGTACAATTACAATAAAAGGTTTAAAAAACTAAAAATAAAAAAAAAAGATAAAAAAAATCTAAAAAAATAACTTGTATAAACTCATTCGTCCATCTTGACCCATTTTCAAAACAGTTCTATGTTTAGTACTATTTTATCTAACCGAGTATTCAGTTCATTGTCAACCACGTATCACATAAGCTTCGCAAGAACACTGAAGCGTACAAATCGATGTCCAAGAGTGTCACTTTACAAGCTTCCTCGCAGTCAAAGTTTGGCTCTAAAGAGTTGCATAATCGACGCATCAAACCATTCATCCGCCAATCTTCAATTCATAATACTCAAAATTCACACTAGAGGTTTCATTCTCTGTTGTCCTTCAATGAAATTAGATGTTTAACATGTATTTAAATGATAGTTTGCAATAAGCTGTTTAACAATGTATATTTGAAAAACATGGAAAGCATTTAAAGATGTGAAAACTTACTTATGACTATATTTATTTCGGATAGTCGACAGAGCTTCTTTGTGATTGTTGTGCAGACCTTCGTTCAAAACAAGAACGATATCCTTCAAGTCCGAAATTTTGTACCCTGTGTAATACTCTAACGTCGGCGTTCAGCCTCCAAGCTCTTTTATCTGCAGCGCAAGGAACAATGCAGCTGCTCCCATTTTGCTATCGCTGAACGATATCGTTGCGTAGTCCATTAACGATTCGTCACGTTTGGCGGAGGCCGATAGATCGGTGAAGTATTTACGCTGTGCAGAGTGCACAGGTAAGAAGAAGATGAAGACTCCACGTTGTCGCGCGAGTCGTCCGCCTTAAGCATTTTCTCACGGTCTTTGTCTATTTTTCAAAATCGTCGCACTCGTGGTAGAAGCCGTATAACCTGATGGCGTCCTCGAGCAGCGCACGTCGCCGTGCTGCTATTTCTTGAAGCTGACTTACGTGTCAATGATCCTGATTCATTCTTTCAGACTCTCAGTGTCACTCGCCGGTGGACGCTTGTTCACCGGCTTTACCGCAGAACGCGTGAATTTTACTCGTCTGACCGTTGCCACTTGTTTTTCCATACACGTTTTCTTAACCCGTTGTGTCATTCGCACTCATTCCGGCTTGCGAACTTAAACCTACAATTGAAAAAAAAGAAGCATTGCAGGTACCATCCTAATGTTCAAATACTGCTTTTAATTTATCGTCTTCTTACCTGAATGACTTTAGCTTCGTGTTCAAGGACATAGGTAGCAGGTACGAAGCCGTCAGATTTCGTGACGCTCCACCAGTCCTGGTTAGCTTAATTAGAAGCAGCATGACCTTATCTTTTCCCATGGTCATGCCTTGCCCACTGAACGGATATAAAGAGTGACGTAAAAGCCTGTCCTACTACGTAACCTTGGTTTCAGTGCGCTCGACGAACTCATCGACCCATTCGTCCAAACGCACTAACCGTACCTCCTGCGTCTATTCTTCCCACTCTCCGCATTTTGCGCCAGATGTAAGTGCAACGCCGACACCGGTGCGCTGGACTTTTGCTGCCTGCATATTTAGTAATTGTAAGTCCCCTTGATAAGCGTTCAGTTCACCTTCAAGGTATTTATGGCGTTGCAATAAAGCTTGCGTCGATGGCTCATCCACACCGCCATTTTCTCTTTCATACAAGAATCCGCCTCGTTTGTATCGGCGCAGAACTGAAGAGCTTCGCCAGCCTCTTCCAACGCTTGCTACAGCTGCTCTGATTTCGGTCTCCTACTTTTAGTTTCGTCCTCCAACGCTTTGTGTTTCCGTTGTAACGATATCAGTGCCCTCAGATCCTTTGCCAAAATTCCTGCCTTGCAAATGCGTTGGTGCTCTATCAGCCATGATTCTTCGCCCTCGTGGTCTTGCAGAAAATGAAATAAATTCCGTTCGTCTTCGAGTCGTTCCTTACGCTCCTTACTGTAATCTCCTATTATTCAAGAAAGACATTTTTTTTAAATAAATAATAATATACAAATTAAAATTATTTTTTAAAAAATAAATATATAATTCGACTAATAAAAAAAATAAAATTTCATTGATTACTCTTTCATCACATAATTTCCCAAGCGCCGTCACCTGCAACTCATGTAGGCTGTGTCTCTGCAGCAGATCCTCCACGGCCTGCAGGTGGGGTCCCACCTCGGTGCTCTGAAAGTACAGCTGCAGCTACTGCACGATCGCCAAGGTCGTCTTTATCTCCCGTATCAGGCTCATCAGCGAGCAGAGCGCCGACAGGTTTTTCTTGTGACGGTCAAGCAATTCCAGTAGCTCGCGCAAGGACCCGTAGCTCGCGCACTTGCACCCGCTCCAAACCGTGGTACTTCTCGCTCACCAGCTTCTTGGACATGTCGATCAGGTCGTGGAAGCGCTCCTCGCGCGTCGTAGTATATCCATGCTTATCGCCTCGTGCATCTTCACGCTGGAGTCTACCTGCACCAGATTATTGCCGTAGTGCGTATCCGACAGCCCCTGGATCATCTCCTTCAGATAGCCCTCGCGTAGCACACTCTTTCCCTCGAACTTATAGTTCAGCTGCTCCAGGCGCTCCTGGCGCAGGAGCTCGTTCCGAAGGGCGACCTCGTGTTTATGCTCCGCCCACTCGAGCTCGATCCATTTATTCCAATTCTATTACCGCTCTGGATCTCGTTCTTCATGCGAGCGAAAGTGTGGTAGTAGGAAGCAACGTGAGTCATGATGGATTTCTCGTCGGGCCTTGAGGTGTCGACGTCCTCGGCATCGAGGAGCCGCGGTACGCCCAGCTTCCAGTTCTACACGTCAAACGCAGTTCAGATTGTCATGTGCTTACCCTACTGCAGGTCCGACCAGTTCATCAAGTCTGACCGGTGTGCGAGGATCAGCGCGTTGAAACCTAAACCACTTCTCCATGGTCCTGAATTTTAATGTGAAATTCAACATTTTATTTAAAATCCTTTTTGATCTAAAATAAATTATATAAATTTAAATAATACGTGCTGTATTGCAAATTCAGCGCTTGTGTAGCGACCTGTATCTGTACCTGCGCCTGTGCCTGTGTACCTTCTAATATCTTCATGCTTGACCCAAGCGGCTGAGCAAATCAATCGATCGTGTCTGTTTGGCTGGACAATGCTTCGATAAATATTTTGGCAGGTCTCAGGTTAATTGTGCAAGAAATTGAAGGTCAAGGTACAGATGTGCTCACCCTGTAGTGGTAATGCAATCATGAGCAATTGCAACTCAGCAACACACTGTTGAACCTTTCATTGATTCTCCATTATTTACCTCTTCTAGCTTATTTCTCGAACAGTCAAGAACATTTAACTTAGCTGTGGCTTAATTTGTCGCTTGGTGGCTTGTCAGTATATATCAAATCACCTGTAATAAAGAACAATATGTATAAAAATTTGTTATAGGATAATTGTAATTTTTAACCAATATTTTAATAAAAATTGAAATAAAAATTTGCCAGAACTTAATAAATCAAAATCATGGGTAGATATTGTTGCAGCATTTCTTTTATCGCAAATGCCTTCATGAAGTTTTGTTTGCATTCGAATAAATTTTTTGAAACTATTCTGTCAATAATAAATATTTAACTAGATAACCAGGAATATATGGTCTAATTTTTTTAACATCTTCTGTAACTTTTATAACAGGTACGTTGTCTCCAATATTTTTAACTTATGAGTACTTCTTTCCAATGATTCATTTACATTTTCACTTTATGAACTTTTTCTATATTTTTTTCCATTTTTAGATTAAGAATTAAGAATTAGCACTAGATGACAGCCTTCCAACTTTTGTACAATTTGTCGCACATAGACCAAAACTTGCTTTGTACACCATTGATCTACTACTTTTAATAATCGTTTATCACAGAGTTCCCTTTTAAATTGAAATCTTTCAACTTGATACAATTTCATAATTCACTTGGAACAAAAATAAATTTTTTGTTAATAACGCTTAATAAATCACTCATATATAACAATATTTTTCCCTAAATCCAACAATTTCAGTGATGGCAAAAGGGATATATTTGAAGGGATATTTTTAATAAAATTATCATTTACCTTCATTTCCACAAGATGAATAAATTCATCTATAATAAATTCTATCTATAATAAATTCATATAAAGAATAACAGAGATCAGGAAGTACTTCAAACCTATTGTGCGATAAATCCACCACACACCTCGTCATTATAAACTTGTGATAGTACATTATTTAATAAATAGCATCCAAGATTTAAGGTCATTAACTGACATATTTTCTAATTCTTCCTCGAACAGTCAAGAACTTTTAATTTTGAAAAATTTTCCATGGTTAAAGGCACCTTTTTTATAGCATTTGAATGAAGGACAATGTTTGTTAGATTTTGCAAATTTCCAATATCAGATAGTATATCTTCACGACAAACGTGATTAATATTGAAGTAATTGATGCCGTCCAAATTGAAGAGAGGAGGATCAAGACCTTTTCGTTATATCTTCTCAGAAATATCAGCACCAGAAAGAACTATTACACGACGATTTTCCTTAATTACCTGGCTCATTTCATACCAACAGTCAGTCATTTTTAAATATTTGAAATGCTCTTTTCTCCTGCTTCCTCCAGATAAAAATTATTCTTTGTTTACAATGTTCTTTTAGGTTAGGTTACAAGCTCGTCACGTTTTTTCGTTGAATATTAAATTATCTAGAACAAATGAATGTGTCAAATCAATGTATGCTGTTAAAATGTTACAAATTGTATAAAATATTAAGTATTCATTCGATATTGATGCTACCTTGTCTAATACAAATGAAAGGAAAATGCGCAAGACTACGCCGGTCACTTGTCCATCGGAGCTCATGTGAAGAAGCACACGTGACACCGGCTTAGGCATAATCCAGAACCGAGCGCGTGCGCGCGAGCTCTCACGGACTGTATATCTATAGATAGATAGTAGGGTGCAACAAGCGAACCGCGCGACCGGCGCGCGCGCTCGCGCCGGGCGCGCGGTTCGCTTGTCGCAGCACGAGAATAGGTATAAAGGCATGGCTAGTGTTACTGTGCATGTATACATATTCTACTGAAGTACGTGAATTTTTCTATACTAACCAACAAGTTTGTCATTTGCAGGGTTCATAATATACACGTTGTCGAAGTAATAATTTTATTTTTTTTAAATTCTAATATTGTTGAAATTATTGGGATTTTATTTCAAATTATAAGTACATAAAAATTCAGCAAATAAAAATAACAGCAATATCTAATTACGACGCAATGCAATACATAGATAGACATTATAAAATTTAGTACAGATGTTTGAAACCTAATTGCAGAACTAATAATACCATAACACTTTAGATGTACCTGTTTCTATTTAAATAATTACATGCAAATTCACCATCGGTTTTTCTATTTTTGACTACAATTTCCTATGTTGCTTGTTAAAATGAATCTGTGAGCCACAACACTTTATACGTCTACATTCTACTGTATTTCTAGGTCCATAATGTTATGATTACTTCGCCTGTTATTTCAGTATATCAATAAAAATGTTCATTATAAATACTTTCCATAAAAATTGCACATTCATAAATTTCAAGATAATAATTCCTAGGAATATAATGAGCTAAAGAGCAAAGTAATCATGAAATTGTGGACCTAAAAATAAAATAGACGTGTTAGAAGGCAGATTCATTTTTAAAATCAATAAAAGAAATCACATCAAAAACTGACATACCGAGGGTTGGTTTACAGGTAAACATTGAAGTAGAAAAAGGTACATGTAAAGCTTCAAGATAATTATCTTTAAAAAATCATTATTAAATTGTTTTCAAAAAATAATTATTCTCTCAAAATATAAAAAATCACTACTAAATTGTTTTAACAAAATAACTATCCTCTCTAAATAAAAACAATGAAATGGTATTGTCAATATATGCATGACAAGACATTTTCTTAAAAGAAGGATTTAAAACGTATAATTTTTTTGCTTCCACAGATGGACATTATACAATTTAATACAGACATTTGAAACGTAATTGTAGAACTAAATACCACAACACTTTAGATGTACCTGTTTCTATTTAAATAATTACATGCAAATTCACCATTGATTTTTCTATCTTCCACTACAATTTCTTATGTTGGTTGTTAAAATGAATCTGTGAGCCTCAACACTTTATATTCTACTGCATTTCTAGGTCCATAATGTTATGGTTACTTTGCCTGTTAGTTCAGTATATCAATAAAAACGTTCATTATAAGTACTTTTCCTGAGAATTGCTCATGCAAAAATTTCAAAAACTCTTAGTAATATACTGAGCTAAAGTGCAAAGGAATTATGAGATTCTGAACTTAGAAATACAGTACAATATAGTGCTATAAAGTGTTGAGGTGGACAGATTCATTTTCATAACCAGCACAAAAAAAGGCAGTCGATAACTGAAAAACCAATCCTGTTGTACGGGTAAACATTCAATATACAATAGAAATAGATATACGTACAATGTATTAGTATTAGTTCAATAAATATATTGCAAACATTTGTACTAAATTTTATATATACACAAATAAAGGAAACGGTATGCTTTAATTTCTTCATTTAACAAAATGACGTCATCCATATGTTGATAATGCCATTTTGATTGATTTTTATTTAGAGAGAAGAATTATTTACTGAGAACAACAACTAGTGAAGTAATAGAATGATGGTAAAAAACAGTTCAACAGAGAAAATAATTTAAAAAGAATAATTAAACAATTCATTGTAGATTTTTATAGCCTATCAAAATTTGAAAAAAAAAGAAGAAAATAGCTGCATAGAAAATAGATTAAAAATAGATTAGGTAAACTTTACCTTTGAAACTAGAGCAATAAAGCCGCAAGATGCATGTTCTTGAAAACCGATTCTTCACACATCATGGAAGCTCTCCATACTCTGCAAGCTAAATTTGTGTTGCAGTTTCAGGGGCACCTCCACAAGTTGACACAGCACTTGCAAAGTAAAAGAAGGACAATTAAATTCTTTTTTTTTAGTATTTAAAAATAAAAACGAATTTCTTATATTAGACTTTTCTTTAGATTAACGAATAGAGAAAGTATCAGTTATTGCAGAATCATAATGGAGTACATAAGTAGTCGCAATATAATTAAATTACTTCAAACCTCCTCGTCTTCAAATGAAGATTAAGATTCACTTGAATTATGCTCACAAAAGAGATCATAAGCCAATGACTAAAATTCTTTGGTTCGCTTGACGTCTTGATGGTGAATAATTTCAAAAACCTGAGTTTCCAAGCATTCTAAAGCTTCAATGCTGTTCTTCATAGCAATGTTAATATCCATTAACATTTTATGATAAAAAATAAGCTCTTCAAATTTATGTTTTCTAATAATAAGTATACATTTTTGAAGTATTTGATCGAGAAATGGTCTACAAAGTTGTAATTTCTAGAAGTCATCAAGTCTAAGTTTTGGAAAGTATGCTCTTCCTGCATTACTTCCAAACAAGTAATGTACCTAAAATATAAATTTTATGAATTACAAATACAAATTATTTATGCAAAAATTCATAAATTACCTTTTTCACATGGTCATGTACATTTGGAAAGTTCACTTATTTTTCTTTATCCAGTCCTTCTACAGCTGGTGTATCACCAGAAATTAAATTAACCCTGGTTCAATTCGATATTGTACACATCGAACTCCCTGTTCATTTCTCCCCTTCAACATTTCCTTTCTCTTTGAGTGACAAAATGTTATAACATTCAAACAGATAAATATATTAAATTCAAAAGGAATAATTGAGTTTGATAGGTCGATAGTCCTATATATATCTGATAAAACGGCGTTCACCTAGTTTTCGCTCTGTAACTTGCTGAAGATATCCTACACGTCGTGATCGACATCCTTCTTAGTGCGGAACATCGATAATCGCTCAGCTAGCTTCGAAAAACGATAAAGACGGGACCGGTGCGCACTGACATAACCTCAATATGACTGCAGGCAGTTATCGTGGACTCGTTGTTGCGGCTTCTCCTGATGTCCACGGAGCTCATAATACGCTCAGGTGGATCACTTCCGAGCTTCCTCGTGACGATGTTCGTATTCGACGATGGAAGTAGCAACATGATGCGGTCAGCTTCTGGAGAGGGGAGCGGGGTATCACTACACGGTATACTTGTGTTGCAGGTGCTGCAACATCGCCGCTTCTTCGCTCGCTCTCGCGCGCGAAAAGCAGAAAGAAAAGGCATATCTTTTTCCCAAGTGAAGCACACCGTGGGACCGACTCCGAGTCTGCGCGCATATACACACACTGCCGAGTATATAACTGATTGTGAGATCCTTACGAAGGGCCACCTGCGAGCCTGGCCCTCGACTCCCAGCAGTAAATCCAGAGCAGGTTCGAGGACTTCCGTGGGATGAGGTCCACACGCGGGATGAGATGCGTATGTAGGCGGAGGGAAGGCAGCGCTCATTCGGCTCCACACATAACAGCAACGTACCTAACCTCGTGGCGCTGCGCTCGTGGCACCTAACCTGAGGCCCGTCTCTCGCCGTTGTGCCCTCCCCCCCCACGGTTGGCAGCGACGGCTGCAGCCCGGGGCTTCTTACCGAGACTCAAATGAGGTGCGCATGCTACAAAGGCAACCGATTCGAGGACCTGCGCGCGCGTATACATTCGTACTGCACCTATAACCAGCGAGCTCAAGACTAGCCTGGCGACAGTGGCGAATGCTTCAGTGACTATACATACGCGCGCGTTGCGGAAGCAATACGCATACACGAGAAAGCCCTATTACTGATTGCCTAGGCCTACACCAAATACCAACGGTAGCAATTATAAAAATGTTATACATTTCAATAATGGTACAAAAACCACAATAATATAATTAAAATAGTATAAAAACCACAATAAGTATTAAATTGTTTTATTTCAATTTATATAGATTGAATGCACTCAACAAATTGTACAAAATAATGCATTTATTGAAATAATTTCAATAAATGATTCTAAATAATTTTATAAATATTTTAAATAAATAAAATTTATTTTTTCAACTTACATTCATAATTTTCATTGTCACTTTCATTTCCCCATAGATGTATTTCAAACTGTCCGTATTCAGTTTTTACTTAATTAATAGGTAGGTATGATGTTTGCAGTCAAGTAGTACAGTTCTCACTCAGAATAAGAAGTCTTAGAGAAAAATGGGTTGAAAAATATAACGTTTATGGGCTATATTTACAATTTTTTCAACCCATTTTTCTCTTAGAGTTCTGATCGGAATGGTTTGAAATTGATACCGCACATTCTTTGTGCCATTGCGGAGAGCAATAAAGAGCTATTTTTTCACATTTACGCATGGTTATCTTGCCTACATGAAATAAAAACAAATGTCATTATATTTAAAACGAGCCCCACCACCGCTCGCTTCCGTGAGACGCAACCAATTAAACTTCGTCCCTCCGATCAATTATTTTATTAATTATATGTACACTTCACGTATACGTTTTGTTTATAATAAGCGTATATTTATTGTGTATACTGTACGTATACTTATTATGTATACTTAACGTATACTGATTATGTATACTTAACGTATACTTATTATGCTTACTTCACGTATACTTACAACCTATTCTTGATGTATTTATATGAATATTGATATAGTATAGCCATTATAAATATTTATTTATTGTTTTTTAATTTAATTTTTTTCAGACATTCATCCGTCCATTTGCAGAGTTATTTTTTACTATATAGTAATAGAAACGTTTTGCTTTCCTCGTAAATTATTAATAATTATTTGTATGGAAAATATGTTTCGAATTCAACATTTATGATTTGCGCGTCCTTGCTTTGACTTGAATTTCTTCAAACAATTTGCACATGTTATATCACCGTTGCATATTGCAAAGTGGGCTACTAAGTTTCTTTTCAGCATTTCTTTCTTGCAGCGATCACATGTTCCCTTGTCTTTACTAAGGTGCTGTTCATTAATGTGACGCTGCATATGCCTACTAATAACAAGTTTGCTGCAATTAGGAAATCGACACCTCTTTCTTTCAGAAAGTGAACTCTGTCGATTATTTTTGCATTTCTTTAAATGTTCGTGCAAGGACTGTCTCGCTTTATATCGTTTACTGCAACCATCAGACGGGCATGCATACGATAATTCACGATGATAATTAAAAATATGTTCATCGTAATTTTTTTTGTAAAAAAAACTTTTATTGCAATTGCTATTACGACATTTATATGATTTTTTGACACTATTTTTCACAATCACATTTTCAGATACTGTAGGAATCAATTCTGCCCTAGATTGTCGGCCTACATCATCGCATGAACAGAAAGTTCTTTCTGATTCAACCAAGCACTTTTTAGTCCCATAATTTATCGCTTCAGCGATATTTAGCCCATTATTTACAACAAAGTGCATAGTTGCCTCACCAACGTACACTAGATCACCTGGACGTTGAACAATATAATCAACATGAATGTTCCACTGACGTAATAGTTCAGGGTCTACAAGTAAACCCGGTTTGTGAAAAATTCGACATTTTTTTTCCTCGTTCAAGTGATCTTTCATTTTTTCTCCTAACAATGTACACTCTTCTTCAGGTATGATTCCCCACACCTTGACTTCACCTTTTAGTAAAATATTCATACTTGCGAAATCACCATCTTCAACGTGAAAGGCAAATGTACTACCTGTGCCACCTATATACCACATTGAGGTATTTACTCCTGTTACAATAGTATTACCGTGGTCAGGATGCAGAGTTGAAGATGATGTTTCTAAGTATTTAATTTTATTTGGTGCTATAGTAGAGTCGCGACCATAAAAACTACTATACGTCCCTGCTTTGGCCTCAGAAAACAATTTGCTGAATATTCTTGCAGCAAATGCTTCATCGCTTTCATTAGTTTCAGGCTGGACGTATAAGCTATTATCTTTCGATAAAGCCATACGGTTTGTTTTTGACTCTTTAGCGTCACTAGTCAATGCATAAACAAGATCGATTTGATTATCAGCATTATCTGTAACGTTCTCCAAAGACTCTTTATTTACAACTACTTTATTCTGTTGTAAGTAAAGCGAAACATCTACTTTATCAATATCTGTCTGTGGCAACACAGATCTAAACACATTAACAGAAACTCTATTGACTGTTACTTGCCTGTCTTTAATGTAATCCAACGCGGAAGAAACAGTATATTTGGAAGAAGCAGGAAATTCACGCACATTAGCAGTGATCTCTTCACCAGCCATACCGGTAATTGTAATCTACGAAATAAGAAAAATAAATTATTGTAGAGCCATATTTTTTACGCATTTCAGATGATTTTAAGTCGTTCTAGATGGCCGCAAAAGTTGTTATGAAATTTTATTTCTAAAAATATTTACATAAACTGACTACATTCCGCAGCTGTAAAAATTTTACGTATAAGTGGAAGAGTATTTCATATTAAACAATTCGATATTGAAAAATTTGACGTAGGTTTTCATGCCAAAATCTCATTCATACTGAAAAAGGTTAGCTTATGTGCAGCCAAAATCTTGAAGACTTCAGACAATTATCAACTCGCGATTATCACAAATATCAGGTGATTATCCTTTGAAAATATTATTGCTACTTTTATTCAATAAAGTATTAATTATTTCAGTAATAAAAGAATTATTTATAATTTGCTGTTTTCAAATTTTCAAATTTAAAAAATTATAATTTAATTTATAAGTCTTATTATAGAAGAGTAAACCTTTTTACTTTTAATGTTTTCTCAGGACTAAGTATGAACTCCAAGACTCTTAGTTTTATTGCATAGAGCTTCTATAACGTAAACACTTTCATTAGTTTGTAATACTAGCAAAATGCAGCGCGCTTAGCGCGCTCAATTACTTCCTCTTTTCTTTTTATAAATTTTAGAAACAAATTTTATTATCAATAAATTATTTTTATGCAACTCCGTGTGTAATAGCTGTTTTATGTAAGCAAGCGTCCACTAAATGGGCATTTTACGCAGTCGGTGTATAAAATATTATTCTATACAAATGCGAGAGATCATTTTAGCCGCATGCGAACTTTTCGCACTCACTTAACGCTCGTACGCAAATAACACTCGAGGCTGCAAATCACTTTCTCACACGTATATCGAATACTACAGTTATTTCAGTTGGACAGTAAATAATTTTAATTTTTGTACAAAACATTAGACTAAATTACATTATGTTCTTGTTCCAAACATAAATTTAGAGTACAATTAGAACATTTACAACTTTATATTTAACTCATTAATCTAATTAAAATAAACCAAAATTAAACTAAAATATTAAATTCATATCGACATTTTGAATTTTCCGCCACCGGATTCAGATATTTAACCACTATTAAAACAAATATATACAAAAAAACATAGATATTTAACCATCCAATAAAATCTGCATGCATTATCGTGCTAAAATTCCGAAATCTTAGAAATATCCTGCAGTTTATTCGCGTTTTTTCCTGCAGGAACGAATGACCTGTAGGAAGGAAATTATGGCTTGCCATTCGTCACATTTTTCTGCCGCATGATCCTGTAGGAAAATCCTGCAGGAAAAAAAGCGAAATAACTGCAGGATGTCCTGCAGGACATTTCGATAAGGGCATAAGCTTCTTATTTTTAATCTTTATTAAGGGGACAGGACACTGTTATAGTCCTAAAAAATAGATATATTATTCAATGTATAAATTTTCTATTTATGTCAATGTTATCAATTTTTTTATTTAAAAAAACTTGATATAGTTACCTTTTTTTCAGCATATTACACTTACAAATACTTATTTTTGTATTCGCAGTAGTAAAATTGGTTTAGTCATCTATTCGAATGTTTGTTAACTGGTGTGCAGGGTTCAGAAGCCATCGAAGGTCCATTCGATTAGTACTTGCAGATTCTTCTTTTTAAATATAAATTCTCCGGAGTGAAGAAGATTTTGAAAAAGGTTAAAATTTTAATGTAGGTGTACCTTTTATTTATATATTTTATTATTTTTAATTTCTTTTAATCATTTTTATTAATATGAAGGATTCCAGAAAAAATTAGCTCACTATTTTTAATTCAGTTCTACTCACTCCGGAGGAATTATATATTTAAAAAGAAGAATGTGTAAGTACTAATCGAATGGACCTTCGATGGCTTCTGAACCCTGCGCACCACTTAAAAAACATTCGAATAGATTATCTAAATCAATTTTACTAGTACGAACACAAAAATAAATATTTTTAAGTCTAATAACTTATGACAGCGAAGAAGGCTTGTAATATAATAATCAGCTACTCCATGTCAATTTGTATTGTTAAAAACTCATGTTAAAAACTATTACAATTTTTTCTGTACTTTGACTGGATAATAAATAAAAATTTTTATTTGATAAGAACTTTTTAGTGATTTGTGGGATTTGTATTTAGAGCCTCAGCAGATCATTAAGTGACTACTATTCCAATGGACTTTTTCACAAGGGGACATTTTTAAAGGTTATGTAAATATGAATAACATAGAATTCTGAACAATTAACAGCATGAATTAGTCGCTTAGTTCAGTTAGTAGCAATAGTTTAGTAACAAAAGGTATTAGTATTTGCTGAATAAAAGGTACCTTCATAAATTAATGGCTTACATTTGTTTTGATTTATAAAAGTATCATATCTTTCTATTATACATATTTATAAGTGGTTTTAATGAATGTAAAGCAGTGGGAATAAATAAACCCATGTATTTTTCAATGATACTAATGCTTTTGGATATTACCCTACAACAAAGGCGTAACTTCATTATTGTGTTATACTGAAATCACATTTATTATCTTTGGAAAATATGTAGGCTCATTAATTTGCACTATTTTATATTCACTATAATCACTTCTATAATAAAAGAACATAATTTTAACAAAACACAACAAATTCAAGCCATTTATGTAGTTTTATCTTTTATTGAACAAATATTAATATTTTTTATCAAACTGCACTTATTTCAGATCATGCGCTGTAACTAATTGAATCAAGAACTATAATTTATACTTTTAACTTGTAACAATTACATCACATTCATATTTACAGCACATTTAAAGCAGTCCTTATGTTCAAAGAGTTCACTGAAGTTGAGAAATAAAAAATACTGAAGCTTGACGTACAAATCCAAATAACTATTATTACCACATGATTTTATTTTTTAATTCTTGTGAAATTAAACTTTTCATTTATTATGTAAGTATAATATATAAGGTGTTAATAGATATAACTTTATAATCATTTAAATTATCTGACAGCGAATAAGGCTTATAATATAATGATCAAAATTTGGACTGTGTCACTTTACTATTACGCTTGAGAAAACAGCAAGATTACATTTCTTTTTAAAATATTCGACTCTTTACTTACTGAAGTAAAAGGCAGATTCCACTAGTATTATTAAAAAAATATTAAATGTTTTTAATCAATCTATACCTTTTGTATAGGTACTTGGGGATGCCAAAGAAAGTGTGGTAAGGTTATGTTAAACAATATGATAACGTAAATATTGTAATAAGTGAAAATACTTACCATTCAAGAGTTCAGGGGTTATTGAACGCCACACGATAAAAATCAGATTAAAGCCCCTTCGAAAAGTTAACAATCAGGTCAGCTCAAGATTTTTCAGGGATGCTTTCTCCTTGCTTTATAGCGTATGAAAATGTCAGCAATCATTGACTACACATGTATATTACATCTTTCACTCGTAGAGACTGAAAGTAAAACTTAACCTCACTTAACCAATGAGAAGCGCGATTTTTGAAAACCGAATCTAACAGACTACTTTAAAATTTCAATTAAATATATTTTTATTTAAATAATTATTGTTTATCTTTAATTTATACCTAATTTTACGATTAAAGACTTTCAATAAAAAAAAGAGCAATTAAATGTAATTATAAAAATAGATGACAAACAAGATTTACCATATTTTTGGCTACCTAAAATGCGTTTTCGGATCTGCAATCACTACCATATGCTGCCAACGATACTTCACCATACACTATAAGTGCCAAAATTTGAAGACAATTGAAATTTTTTTTTACTAGCAGCAAAACAGCTTGGACGTGAGCGCGGCTTTACAACACTCGGCAGGGGAGTGGACAACAAAAAATTTCGCAATGCTTTTAATCAAATTAAATTCCAATTTGGATATGTACTCTTAGCTGCTGGTAGCCTGCAGTCTTTAGGCATATGTACGAGCGCCGTCCCTCGGCAGGGAAATGGATAAAGGGCCGGGCACGTAAGAAGGAATATAAAGAAAATACACAAAGCACAAGAAAATACATTGTATGTATATCTATATATAGGAAGCACAGCAACCCACAGTAAAGCACAGCTAGGAACAGTGAGGAACAATTTCAGCTGTTCCTAGCCGTTCCTTGTTGTGTGCTGCTGTGCCTCATATATATAGATATACATACAATGTATTTTCTTGTGCTTTGTGTATTTTCTTTCTATTCCTTCTTACGTGCCCGACCCTTAAAAGAAGTTTCGCGTATTCACTGCAAAATGCAGCCTACAGCTAATATAACGTTGAATTATGGCGAGAATTAAGAAGCACGCGATTAATATAATACTTAGCCGTATTGAACAATAATATTTATCACAGAATAATAAGTCAAAGTAGCAGTCCTCACGCCTTATTATTGTAAAATGCAATAAAAAGGATAAAATAAAGTGCTAGTTCCGCTGTTAATAAGTTTAAATTATTTAATTGTGCACTAGCACGAAATAATGAAGCAATCTGCAACCTGCATTGCCACAACTGTGGAGTAATATAAAAGTTTCAATGAGTATAACAATATAAAAACTAATTTCATTACATATGAAACGAGCCCCACCGCCGCTCGTGTCCGTGAGACGCAACCAATGAAACCTCGTCCCTCCGATCTATTATGTTATTCTCTATGCTTTACGCATACTTTTTTATGATATGCTTTACGCGTACTTATTATGTATGCTATACGCATACTTATGATGAATGCTATACGCATACTTGTTATATATGTTATACGCATACTTATTATAAATTCTTATTACGTATTCGTTTTATATAAAGCTAATTTACGTATATTAATTACGCGGTTCGAAAAAACAGCGAGTGTCATCTGTTTAAACGGGACAACAGGTGTTCCATACATTTTAATAGAGACGTTGCTAAAATTAGCAGCAAAGTGCAACTACTGAAATAGCAGGCAATCTGTTAGCGATCTGTTAAAATTGACAGATGGAACCACAGATGACGTGTCTGTTTCAAACCGTGTATGTGTATACTGTACGTATACTTATGAAGTATACGTACATTATATATTATATTACTGAAATATATAACTGTATGTGTTAAGTTATTGTCGTGGGAATACTGTTAATTCGTTCTCTATGATAATTTTCATGAAATGACGTCTCATCTCTTCAGTATTCAAAGAATATCTAACAGTAGATGGATCATTTCCAAAAATTATGTCAGCAACTATAGCTGCTGAGTATACTCCACAAGATGTCCCGTCAGGTTGTTGCATTAGCATTCTTTGAAATTGAATGTTATTAGCCCGTGGAAATCGTAATTGTTATGTTACATCTTTTAAAAAAAATTTAAAAATCAAAATTTTCTATCCGTCCTCCTGCTAGAAATAATATTTCACTCTGGAATTTTCCAGAACGAAATATT
>JAXIUT010020221.1:0-18582 GCA_035586675.1 Eurytoma californica | reverse complement strand
TATATATTCATGCAACAATATATACAAATAATTTTCCTTAAAATCTAATATAAAATTTTATAATAGTTGAATAAAATACATGAATACAATTATTTGATATAAATTTCTGACGTGTTTCACGCTCCCACTTAGTCCGCGACCTAATGACTGGGCAACGAGGAAACGCCGACCGCCGCCACGCAATCGCACCGAAAACGCCGCGTTTTTTTATGATTCGCTAGAGAGAGAAACGATGCCGGCCAGCTGACGAGCACGCGATGCCGCGCTTATGGCCAAGCCCGCCTTGACGGCAACCAGCAACGATGCCGGAGGCGAGTATTGCCTGTGGGAGAGCCTCCGAAGAAGCGGCCGCGCCAGGAGCCGCGTAGGGAAGCGCCAGGAGACGTTAGAAAACCCGAGGCGGACAGGCAGCCGCCATCTTCCCGCTCCCGTTGGTGCGAGCGGCGTTATAAATAAGCCGAAGTCGAGTCAATTAGTTCGCCGCGAATCAATTTGCCTTGTTTTCAATGTGCCGAGGAACGCGAAATCAGGGTCGCGAAAATACATTGTAACAAATGGAGCCCAGAACTTGGGGCCAAGCCAGACACGAGGCAGACTGGGAGTAAGTCCGCCATTTTCAAGAGTTCAAAATTCGAGAGTGCATGACGCGGAGAATTTTCGTGAGGCATTTTCGAGTGAAATTTTTGATTGCGTGTTGAAGGGTGGCGTAAGAGAACGATTGCTAGAAGAATTGTTTTATTTATCGCAACGTAGTTTTTCGATTTTTCGCCGGTAGTCGCACCGAATCAAATTCGAAAAAGTGTGAATTCGTGCGAGCGCCACGCGTCGAGTATCGTGCCACGTTTCGAACCGGAAACCGACAAACACTCCGCCGGCCGATTCACCACGTAAGTCAAATTATTTAAACGATAAATTAATTCGATTATTTATGATTTATTGTTTCATTTTCATTTTCGAAAAATTTCTGGAGTGAAGTGTGAGTGAGTTTAGCACCTGTTAGAGATTATTGCAACCGCAATTTAGTTAATTTTGCCTGTTATTGTGAACGAGTCATCCCAGAAGTAGTGAAATTTTTCTTTAACAGATTTCTCTCGGAAAATTCGTTTTTTTCCTTGTGCATGGCAAATAGAGTTTAGCCCGTTTTCGATCATTTTGCGGAACGTGATCGAACACCGGTTTACCTGTCGGGCCAAGATAAATCTGTTAACGGGAGTTAGGAGAATTTTCATTTTTTTTTATATAAAGGCTGACTGCCTGTGCCCCCCCCCAATTGGTCGTTCCTCTGCGAGTGTCGGTTGCTAGCGAAAGCTATTAATTTATTTGACTTATCAAATTATTGTTCTTTGTTTTTTTTTGTTGCTATTTTATTATTTCGGCGACATGGAAGAGCCGCATAGGGTTTTCAGCCAAGAGAGAAGTATTAGAACACCACAGCTAATTACTCAGATTCTAGAAATAATTACAGGTCTGGAGAATTAGAATCACGAGTAGTTCGCGGTTTTGAATTTTGTTCAGGAAGATTGAAATAATTCGGCTCAGGACGCAACGAATTTGTTTTCTTTTTCCTTTTCAGCTAAAACCACACAGTAATCGCCAGAGTAATTTTTTTCTTTTCATTTTTTTTTCATTTATTTTTTATTGGCTCGTCAGCAACCGATACATCCCATATTTGTTAATATTCGCCGTGCTTTTCGCTGTGTGCGCCAGACCGCTTGCCCCGTACGCTCCGTTTGAAGTTTCCGGAGAACGTCCTTTGCTTAGTCCGCTTCGCGATTTCTAATTCGTTGAGCCGCATAAGACCGTACACTCAAGATGGATCGAGACCGAGACTTACTTCTCCAACACGCTACCGAGGACCAATGCGCCAGATGGACGAGACTACATGCCAGAAGCACCATGGAAATTCGACATTGATCGAGCAGATGCCGCCGAAGATGGTGATCGAACAATTAAACACGAACCAGTGTAGCGTCGCCGAAGACCTCACCATTCTAAAGAATAGGTTGCTACGGATGTCGGCCAAGATGGCCTTGCCGATGGACGTGCCCTGGAACGTCGATGCGGATGAAAGGGGAGATCAGCCTCCGATGTCGGTGACCGCGTTGCAAATGATGTCGTCATTCGAGGAAGCACCCACCACCTCGCAGCTCCCTGCCAGACCGAAGGGAAAATCCACTCGTCATTCCACCAAGAAAGGAAAGGGAGAGAGGAAGCCGCCGGCGGACACGAACGCAGAGTCAACTGGCGAAAGCCCCAGCGAGTCTGAATCAACGCCAAGAATTTCCGAGATCTCGACTCCGGGTGCGAACGCAACGATCTCGAAAGGTCTCGAAGCCTTCGCCCGTAGTTTCGTCGGTTACTATCGCAGTTACGAACGCTTCCGACATTACTACGGTCGCCAGCTCCGCTCGGGATGTTACACTGCCCCGATCTTCACCGAGCCCGGCGGGCGCATGTCCAGCAGCATGGACGAGGGGTTGATTTCGATGCGCCAAAGGCAACTCCACCTCACATTCGACCCGTCGCTGCTCGGCAGCTGGCGACAGCAATGCCGTTGGAGATTGCGGCCCACAGGGGAAGGACCGTCCACCCCAGATCCCAGAGACGTCCTAGCCGATCTGATGTATGCGGTGGGGACCCCCTCCGCTCAGAGATCCAGCAGCCCGAGGGTAACGACCCCTACGCCATCTGCGCAAACCAATACGGCGCCGACCATAACCGCTTTGACCAAGACTTCTGCGCCGTCCACGACCGCTTCGACCGAGACTTCTGCGCCGACCACGACCGCTTTGACCGAGACTTCTGCGCCGACCACGACCGCTTCGACCGAGACTTCCGCGCCGAACCATGCTGAAGCAGGAGACAACCTCCGCTGGGAGTATCAAGAGTCGATCGATGGTTTGAGTGAAATTGACGGCGGGAGCGAATGCTATGAATACGAGCAAGAGGAAAGCCGAAATGAACGGGTAATGGATGAATACGCCCAGATGATATCCCATCTCGCCGGAACGACTGCTGCGGGAAGGACTTATTGCGTGCCCCGCGATTCGAATCGACCGGAGCACCAATACCAGCGCGAACGAATCGACAGCCTCAACCAGCGGGAGGCCCAGCAGTCCAGAAGTCAACCTCCCAGTAGAACCTTCGGCCAACCCAGATGTGCGCCTAGGCATCCGCCGGACGATCGACCCAGTAGTGATGGATCGTCGCGCCGAGGACCCAATCGGCAGCCGGAATTTCGCCAGAGTCGCGCTCCTAGCACCTCGGAGACCAGCGCCTCAGAAAGTGACTCCAATAGCGACGTGGGCCCAATTCAGGTGGCCCAAGTGCCCACTCCGAAACGCCGATCCAGACGACAAATCGGCGATAATCTAAAGTGCATGAAAACCCTGCAGCAGTTCGGACTGAAATTTCCGGACAAGAGAAGGACGTGTCGGAGGACTTTTTGGCCAGGCTCGAAGATTGCCGTAAGGGAGGTGGATTTCCCGACCGGCAGATATTGGATGCACTGCCGTGCATTTTCACCAAGACAGTGAGTACGTGGTATCGGACCGAGAGGAATAATTTCGCCACGTGGAAGGAGTTTAAAAAGGCTTTCCAAAGATAGTTCATCGGAGAATTAACTATGAAGGACGTTTGGGATGGGCTGTACGAACGGACCCAAGGGAAAGAGCAGAAAATTTCGAACTACATAGCCAACATGAAGTTCATCATCTTTCACTTCAAGAAGATGCCCCCGATGGAGGTCGTATACCAGAATTTGCTGCCAGAATACGTGGACTATATGGAAGACAAGGTGATAGATAGCTTCGAGACGATGGAAGCCTTAGGTCGCCGCCTCGAGCGGAAGATGGAGATCAAGAAGCGCTATAAACCGCCTCCGCCTCCGGACCGGGTGAGGATCCCGGGGTCGGGGTACTTCGGGAAATCTAGCGTCAAGAAACTGGCGGAGGTAGTCGAAGATACAAATTCGCCAGCGCCAGCCAAGATCACCAGCACATCTACTGCCCCGGCCGGAGATAAGAAGAAGGGTCGCGGCTCAAAGAAGAAAGGACAAAACCAATCTTCCGAGAGCGCCACGGTCGAGGAATTGGTAGCAATGCAGGGTGCTCCAACTCAGAATCAAGCGCCGGCGAATGCCCCTCGACCGCAGCAGAACAAACCGCCGAGCAAGACGAGCGGAAATGGGCCACCGAAGCAACAGAGACACGCCGCGCCGAATCAGCAGCCCCACCGGAACACCTCTCAGCCGTCTTGGCAGCAGCCACGAAATGCGCCGTGGACCGGTCAGCCAAATTTTTCGCCACAGCAGCCACCGTATTATCCCGCCCAGAATTGGTCAGGAAATCAAGAGGCACGTGAACGACAAAAGGTAACAGGAGCTTGTTTCGAGTGCAAAGAGGTGGGACATTTCTACACGCAGTGCCCGAAGAGATCGTGCTATTACTGCAAAGGGACCGGTCACATCTTGGGGCGATGCCCCAATCGGAAGCCGACTGAGGCATGTCAGGTCTGCAATGCCCCTAATACAACCTTTCAGAATTGCGCCAACTGTGCCCACATCAGAGCGGCTTTGGGAAACGCGCAGCAGGGGGGACAGCAAGCCAACCTGTCTCCCAAAGCGAATTTCACCCCGAAAAAATTCTAAGCTTCACGACTGATGGTCCTGCGGAACATCAATCAGCACCGGCTCATCGCCGGAATACGCACAAGGACGTCAGGGGGAAAGAGAGCCAGAAGAATCGCCGGTCCAGGAGACAATTAAGCCAGAGGACGCTGAACGACTCCAAGATAAGCGTTGGGCCCTCGAGTACGCTGTGAACAAGGATAATTAGAGAGGAGACGCGAATTTTCACGAGATCCAGCGAAGCAGATATCCATGCCCGGCGCCAGAGAAGACGCAGCATGGGAAGGGCTCCAGCCGGGACCGTGAAGGAGGAGATTTTGGAGAAACAGATGGACTGAAGGCGAGAAAAGACGACAAACGGGACGAGAAACGGCGCAATAAATTCCAGCCAGATAGCCAGACACTGCCAGCGCCTCTGATTAGCATGCAAGCGCAGCGTGTCCAGGATCCCTGCTCGGAATTACCAATTGCGAAGAATCTCCAGCGAGACAGCCAGACACTGCAGGCGCCTCTGAGTAGCGAGCAAGCGCAGCGTGTCCAGGATTCCAGCCGGGAGATGTACAGCGAAAAAGACTTCCAGCGAGAAAACCAATCACCGCCGGCGTCACTAGTTCGCGAGCAAGCACAGCGTGAGATGGATCCCAGTAGGAAGGCAACCACCGAAACAAGATTGGAGAATAAAGATGAAAAGGGAAATAGAGAATCAAGTAAGCCGGACTCAGCGCCAAAAGCACCGGAAAATCTCGACGAAACCGAGCGAATGAGCCGGCTGCAGGACTGGGACAAAGCGGTTGCCTGGATCGACGACCCCAGCTCAAAGGGTGAAAATGCTAAACGCTCTGGCGCTGCTGTGCCAAGGCGCCGAGAGGCGTTTGCACTTCAGGGAGGGGGAGATGCAGAGCAAAGCTATGCAGAAGGCAACGTGCGTCTCTTCGACTTAAAACCAGAATTCTCGCAGCCATGTTCAGCGACAATCGTAACTATCTGCACTTGATGCTCGGCGGCCAAAAGTACAAAGTGCTGCTAGACACCGGTGCAGAGGTCTCGATAGTCGGCCCGCGCATAGCTGAACGATTCAAAGATAGACTAGAGCCCTGCCACACTACCCTCAAGTAGATCACGACATGATATTGAGCATCGATTTCTGCAACGAATGGGATATTCAAATTCAACATGCAAATGGCCTGTGGAGGATAAGAGAAGGGCCATGACATGAGTTCCATCACGGAGAGCCGAAAAACACAGAGATTGAAGCCGAATGCGCCGAAATTTCCGAAGTAACGGGCGAACAAAGGAAGGATATTGAGGAATTAGTCGCCAAATACGTGCCGGAAGAACTCGAAGATTTGCCAGCGACCCCACTAGTACAACACACCATAGATGTTCAGGGTGCAGCGCCAATCAAGCAGCCAATGCGACGAATGTCGCCGAAGATGATCAAAGTAGCGCAAGAAGAGGTAAACGATTAGAAAAATTATGCATCATAGAACGATCTACGATTGAGTGGTGCAGTGCGCCGGTAATTATCAAGAAATCCGACGGAGAATATAGGTTCTGTATCGATTACCGGGACCTCAATAAAGTGACCAGACCAGATGCGTACCCGCTGAGAGGAGTGGATGCAATTTTCGACCAAATGCGCCGAGAGAGGTACATTACAAAAATTGACCTGAAGATGGCGTATCATCAGATCTCCACGAGCCCCGAGAGCAGAAAACATACGACTTTTGGAGTGCCAGGATCGGGACTTTGGCAGTATCGCCGGATGCCCTTTGGTCTTATGAATGCGCCAATGACCTTCCAGCGACTCATTGACACGGTCTTTGGACCAGAAGTCAAGCCTTATGGCTTTAGCTATCTCGACGACATAATTATCGTCACGGAGACATATGAGGAACACCTCAAGTGGCTGGAGTTCGTCCTAAAAAGATTGAAAGAGGCAAACTTATCGGTCAACAGGAGTAAGTGCGAGTTCTGTTGCTCACAAGAAGAAGAGCAACGGAAGGCGGTCGAATAGTTAAAAATCACCTTAATGAAGGCGCCCGTCCTTGCCAGGCCGGACTTTTCAAAGCCTTTCACGGTGCAATGCGATGCGAGCAATTATGCACTAGGCGCCGTGCTGACCCAAGAGAAGGAAGATGGAGAGCATCCAATCGTGTATATTAGCCGTGTCCTCACGCCCGCAGAAAAGAACTACACGACGACGGAAAAAGAGTGTTTAGCTTTGCTGTGGGCCATCGAGAAACTGCGACCGTATTTGGAGGGCTACCATTTCACCGCAATCACGGATCACAGTGCACTCAGATGGCTCAGGAATTAGAAAGATCCGACCAGACGATTGGCCCGATGGGCATTAAAAATGCAGCAATGGGATTTCGATATAATACACCGGAAGGGAGCTTTAAATCATGTGCCAGACGCGCTCTTAAGGATGTATGAAGAAGACGAAATAGCCGGATTTGACACGATCAAAGACGAATGGTTCCTGCGCCGGATGAAAGAGGTAGAGGAAACGCCCAATAAATACCGAGGGTGGAAAGTCGAAGATAATATGCTGTATCGCCACCGATCGGACCCCTTGCTGGACCCCATCACCTCGAGAGAAGAAGGTTGGAGACTTGTAGTGCCTGCTAAGCGCCGAGAGCGAGTGTTGACGGATGCGCATTGTACTCCGTCCTGCGGACACTTAGGCATTGACAAAACCTATGACCGCGTGGTCCGAGAGTACTTTTGGCTAGGGGCCTGGCATGATACCCACGAGTTTGTGCGGGGTTGTAAAGAGTGCCAGGAATATAAAGTCTCACAACAAGCGCGTCCGGGTCTATTAGGGAAAAGAATTATCGAGCGCCCTTGGGCCGTAGTGGCAGCTGATGTAATGGAATTCCGGCCAAGCAAAAGCCAACATAAGTATTTACTCGTTTTCCAGGATCTATTTACGAGGTGGGTGGAAATTAAGCCACTTCGTAAAATCGATGGGAAAGCAGTCACCGCTGCGCTAGAACTTATTTTATTTCGATGGGAAGCGCCTAAATGTTTGCTGACAGATAACGGACGAGAATTCGTCAACAAACATCTGTTGAATACCCTAACGATGTACGGAGTGACCCATATTACGACGCCGACGTATCATCCGCAGGCCAACCCCGTCGAACGAAGCAACCGGACGATCAAGACTATGGTAGCCATGTACGTCAAGAAAAATCATTAAGATTGGGACAAGCACGTCTACGAATTTCGTCACGCCGTCAATACGGCCACGCAAGCGACGACCAAGGTATCGCCAGCCTTCTTAAATCTCGGCCGACATCCGACTCCAGTGAGAAGTCTGCGCCGCGAAGTGGAGACTGACGAATTAATCACGACGATCAATTCCCAAGAGTGGAGCGAACGCATGAAGCGGCTGGACGCACTCCGTGACCTAGTCACTAAATTCGTGGACGGAACCCAGGAACGACAGGCGAAGTATTATAATTGAGGACGCCGACAGGTGGAATTCCAAGAGGGAGATATGGTCATGCGACGAGAACATCATTTATCTAACGCGGCTCAACGGTTTTCCGCGAAACTCGCGCCGAAATTTACCGTTCCGTTATGCGTTGTTAAAATCCTATCGCCGTGTATTTATGAAGTCGAAACGGAGGGTACCAGGCAAAGCTCGAAGGTGCATATTAGAGATCTGAAGAGGTATATTGACTCACGAAACCCGCGTATGTAGGTGATGGGTAGCCTGACAGTTTTTTTTTCCTCTATTTTTTTAGGAAGAAGATTCGCCAGACTTCGCCAGATTCGCCCAGAGGGAAACGACCGTGGGAATAATTGTGATCAGAAGCGTAGTGAGTTGCTATGAGGTTGTATGTTCTGGGATGATTTGGTGGAAGTGAGTGACTTGTTTGTTTTCAGCCCCGGTTGAACGAGACAGCTGGAATGCGGGGTGAGAGAGATGAACCATACCCGTGGATGCATGAATGTTTCGTTTTTCTTTTCATTTTTGTTCAGCCCGGAGTGGAGTTCGAGCAGCCAGAGGGCACGAGAGAGATATTTATGTTATGATTTTTTTTTTGTCTAATATGCGACTGCGCCGGGCGTACGCGCCCAAATAGGAACTAGCTATAGATATATATGGGCGTAGTGCGTTTGATGGTGTCGCTCGATTTCCTCGTCTTGCCATTAAGAAGCGACCGCGCCAGGAACCGCGTAGGGAAGCACCAGGAGGCGTTAGAAAACCCGAGGCGGACCGGCAGCCGCCATCTTACCGCTCCCGCACTGGAGAGGCCTGGAGAGCACGGCAGCAGCCGACACACAGGCGCACACACACAAGCACGTCACAACTACGCGCGAATACTACCGGGGCGCTGCGCGTTACCCAGAAGGGACAGCGCAACCCGGACAGCGGCCACATATATGCCGCGAGCACGTGGCGAGCGCCGAAAGCGCCAGTAGTTCGAGAGAGACGGCGTACGCGCTGGCAGTGAGCGCCGAGCGCCCAGTAGTGCGAGAGAGACGGAGAGCGCGAGTCGAACCGAGCCGCACCGAGGCCAACCGAGCGAACAATCGTGTGCGTAGCGAAGTGAAGCGCGCACACATGGACACTCCACCGCGCTACTATTTGCCAGTGCCGTACGGAGGGCCCACGCCAAGTCTTTTTATCATCGTTGCGTGGGCGTTCGCTGCACGCCATTTCGAGCGCCAGATCGAGGCGCCATGGCGCCGCCGACATTTTGCCAACGCCGATTTAACTTAGGCGCCGATCGAGAGGGCGCTATATTGCAACTCGCGGGATTAAAAGTGCTCGGGCGAAATCAAAGGAGCATGTGCCTCAGCACCTCGCGAACAAATTGGCGCCGCTTATTGTCAAAAGAGAGAAACGTAGAAAATCATAGGTGAGTGAGTGAGATCGCGAGATGACGCCGACCTCCGAAGGAAATCGCCATTATTCACTCACTCACTCGATACCCGGACCGCCTAGAAGCTAGACGCGACTTAGCTACCGCGCATTTCTTTTTGTACGCGAAACCGTTAGCTAAGTACTTAGGCCGGAATACCCCGACAGTATTAGCAGGACATTGCCGACCAGGAATCGACCCGCGGAGCAACCGGTGAGTGGATCGTAGAAGCCGGCGGCGAGACGAGCCGCACCATCGCCCAAGTGAGGTCGAACCGTGTAGGAGTGTCGCGAGCCGCGAGTATACGCGAAAGGCGCCGGGAAGCGCTCGAAGAGTATTGAATTTCGCGTCGGGCATCATCCTCGAGGAGACATCGTTGGTGTGAGCGGCGTCCCCTCGTTATAAATAAGCCGAAGTCGAGTCAATTAGTTCGCCGCGAATCAATTTGCCTTGTTCTCAATGTGCCGGGGAACGCGAAATTAGGGTCGCGTAAATACATTGTAACAACTTGCAAAATAAATATTTTATTCATGCATTTTATTAAAGAATTATGGAACTTTGTTTTATGCTCTGAAAGGATTTCTAAATACAGACTGATAATAAACATTTCTGTGCACAATCTGGATCTGCGGGTTTCTTTTACAACTCAAGTATCTAAATTTAGTCAAGAAAATATTGTTAAGTTTTAGACATATGAGCTGTAAAAGAAACCTGCAGTTACAGATTGTACACGACAACTCTTTACAGCTATATCAATGTCAAATTTAACCCAAAGTATAAAATAAAATTTCAAAAGAGTTGAATAAAATGCATGAATACTATTATTAATCGCTCTTTTTTCTGTTTTTCTCCGAAAATATTGATCTGATCGAATCGTATCGGTGCTCATTTTATTCTTATTTTAATTCTCTACAACTTTTCTTTGTATACCATCAATATTGGTTTATTAGTTTTTAGTCAGGCGGGAAAAAACTGAAAAAGTAAAGTTTTTTTTGCATTTATTTGTTAACAACTAATTAATTAATGATCCTTGCCTGAGGAATTTATGTCCAAATTCACCTACTTATTGTCCTTGATATGATGGTATAGGTCTCGTTCGGGTGGGATTTTTCTCACGAACAGGGTACCTTTTTAGCTCTATTGACTGGCCTACGTGTGAATGTGTGTGCTTCGCTGTTGCTGCCCTAAATAATACTTTTAGAATAGTTGAATAAAATGCTTGCGTACAATTATTTGATATAGTTTGGCAAACTATGAATATTTTACTCATGCATTTTATTCAAGTATTCTAGAACATTCTTTTTTCAGCCTGTCAGAGGAATTATAGAAACAAATTCATAACAAACATTTTTGTTCACAGTCTGGGGATGCGGGTTTCTTTTACAACTTAAGTAACTTAATTTAGTCAGGAATATATTGTTAATTTTTAGACATACAAGCTGTTAAAGCAACCCGTACTTCCAAATTGTGCACTACAAAACTTTATCAGCTATTTCAATGTATAATTTCCCGCAAAACCTAAAATAAAGTTTTAGAATAGTTGAATAAAATGCATGAATACAATTTCTTGCTATACCTTGGCAAACTAAAGATTTTATTCATGCATTTTATTTAAGTATTTTATAATTAATCACATATTTTATATTGTAGAACTTTCTGCTAGGTTCTATATTATTTTCTTTTAGATATTTGTATATAACTCTGTTGTTAGAACCTAACAGAAAGTTGTACAATATAAAATACATAATTTAATAAAAATGAAAGAAAACTTAACCTTTTCCTCGTCCTCTTCCTTGTCCGTGAGCAGCAGCAAAAGTAACAGCAACAGCAGCAGCAGCAAAAGCAAAAGCAACAGCAACAGCAGCAGCAGCAAAAGCAACAGCAACAGCAGCAGCAGCCAGGGCAGCAACAGCAAAGCACACACATTCACACGCGAAATTTCGCTCGATCTTGCCGACGAGAGAGCGAATAAATGTAAAACTAAACGTGAATTATATGTTCATATTGCTGTAATTATACAATTATTTTATATATCTGGGGCAACTAAATGCTTTATTCATGCATTCATTTTATTCAAGTATTCTAGAACATTCTTTTTTTAGACTATCAAAGTAATTGTAGACATAAATTTTCTATCGATATGGATATTATATCTTGTAACGGGGCTGCCCCAGCCGCAATTCGTCCCTCGATGCGGCCGCGGATAAAAATCCGCGTGCAATGCCGGCCGCTACAAACGCTGCGAAGATCGACTTCGCAGCTTTGCCGAGTCGTCTGTCGATTTAATTAAATTGAATTGGCGTTTAATAAATAAGAAAATAATGCTGTACAGTACGCGCTTGTACTGTACAGGACAAACTAATCGCACAGGTCGAGATTCGTGCCACGTACTCTCCCGCAAACTTCTCACACACTCGCGAATTTCGAGGGCCCTCTTACCTTGTGTTTTATTCGCGCGTAGCCGGCTCTCACATTCGATCTCGCACTCGCACACTCGTTCGCTCGTGTCTGCTGCTGGCTGGACCACTGGGTTTTCCAGGAATCCTCGGGAAATCCGGGATTAGACAAATCTTCAATTTGGCGGGAAGTTGCTGGGATCTCGCTCGCTTGCGCCCGCGCGTGCACCGACAGTTCAGCTAAGAATGATTAATTGTCTCAGGTGACACGCGGTGCGCCCCTTGCGCTCGCGGCCCGCGGTTCGGGTGCTATACATCCCGCGACCCACCTATACTCGCGTATACGGCACGCGAATTTACGCCATGACATTACATCCCCCCCCCAGACGTCGCTAGACTCCGATTTGCGAACGTCTGGAATTAGTACGCCGAGGATAGGTATCAAGAGGGTAATGAAATCGACACGATATAGAAGGAATCAACCTTTATTGGCGATTAAAATGGTTCGGCGGTGCATGCTTGGCAAAGTTTGGGCACTTGGATAGAGTTCTTACCCGTCTTGTGCCGCAAATCATGCAACGCCTCTTTATCTTCCCCGACAAATTATCCGGTGAGGTTTCAGAACCGTCGGCATTTTCCAAGTGGCTCCATCCCTCCTCGGACACTTCTTGTCGCGGATATGTCCGCGGCGTTGTTGTGGAGGATCCGGCGGTATCCTGCCGCGGGCGTCGGAGGCCTGGCTGCTCCTTCGGGTGGCGCGGTTGCTGGTCGGCGGAGAATGATGGCCGGGCTTGGGGTCGTTGTTAGGAAGCCGCTCCCTCTAGCTATTGAAGGGCTTCCACCTCGCGGCGATGTACTTCCGCGAGGCGCCTCTCCAAGACCCGGGCTTCCTCTCGGATCTTCGCCAGATTCTTCTGGAGCTCATCCCTGGCCTTGCGCTCCTTCACACACGTATCCCAAGCGGCCCAGTTCTCATTCCGCCTGGTCACTCTTCCGAGCCAAGGTCCCGCCAGCTGTAACGCTTCTGGGCTTTCCCGAAAGAAGCTTTCGGCCCTATCCAGCCACTCCTCCTCGAACCGCCGAGCCTGGCACGACACTTTCTGTACCGCCTGGAGTTGGACCTCCAGATGCCCCCAACGCTCCTCAAGCGACATGGCAGACCCCGGCACACCACTTGCCGCGGCAATTGCCGTGGCGTCAGCCGGTGTGGCCCATTCTGGTGGAGCCTGCGTGGTGGTACTTGCCATCGAAGCAGATCTGCACGGCCCTGCCGGAATGGGTCCATTGGATGGCCTTGCTGGAGCCTCCTCACTTCCCGTACTCCGCGGGATTCCCGGCGTTGCAGCCGCCGCTCCTTCCTACACCTCCTCGATGGAGATCCTCGCCTGGGCTTGCACCTTTGCGCGATGGATTTCCACCAGGGCGTCCTTCTGGAGGTGCATCTCCCCAGCTGGCGGGGACTCGGGTTGACCGTTGGCCCAGGTTATGGCATTTGCCATAACCTCCTCCAACTTCTCGAGTGGGACTTCCACCTTCCATGAATCCATCTAAAACAGAGAATTCCGACTCGAATTAGGATGGCTTCGGATTGGAACGAGTTCTGCGAGGGGACGTCTCTACCCTCGCCGACGCAAGTTTTCCGTAGCCGGCCAGGTTTTCGCTTAATTTCAGCATTGCGCTGCTGAACTATTACCGGTGCACGCTTCGGTCAATTCCGTTTTCTAGGTCCGCCCGCATTCGGTACATTTCTCTCGCTTGGGATTCCTCGCTCAATTTCCTCCACGCAGGAAGGCACAATCGCTTCGCGGTATTCTGGCGTGACGAGAGGCGCTTCCTCTACTTTTCCTCCCGGAATTACATCTTCTGCTTCGACGTCATCATCTTCAGGTTCCCCCTGCATGGTAGTGTTTTAGATCTTTAGCGTGTATTATTCGATCTACCACGCCATTTCCGTCTAATAAATCGAAAGTATTCGATCCATGGGAAACCGTTACTAAGTACGGACCCGAGTATTTTGGAGCTAATTTCTTCGTAACTCCGTCTAGGGCCGAAGACAATACTCGGTTCCTTTTCCAGAACAAATCTGCAATTTTAAAATCGACTGTTTGGTGTTTCACGTCGTAATAAGCGGCCTGTCGTTCCTGCTCTCCCTTATCGTTTTTCCCCGCCCATTCCTGTAGATCTTTCAAATCTGCAAGGTTACCTTTCCACTTCTCCATGAATTTCCTTTCGATATCCTCACTCGCCGTCGCCTCTTGTTGGCGCTTAAGAGTTTTTGGAGGAATGGGCCGTCTGACATAAAGGAGCATTGCCGGACTCATCCGTCTTCGCGTTGACCTTTCTAAACGGGATAACCTCTACCCATCTTATAAATAAATCTTGGAAAATCATAGCCTCGAGGCGATCTTGGCAATGGTCCGATGATATCACTCGCGACCACTTGCCATGGCTTCGCCACTTCTCTACGGCCCATCAGTCCTGCGGGTAATCGTTGCTCAACTTTGCATTGTTGGCGTATCGTACAGTTTTTTACATACTTCCTGACTTCTTCGTAAAATCCAGATCAGTAGTAATAACGATCTACTCGGTCATAAGTTTTCTCCCGACCTAGATGACCCCCTCCGGAACGACAAGTTTCCATGCATCGTCATCATCTATAATTCCTTCGAGTTCCTTTTTAGGCCTGTAAAAATACAAGTTTCCTTCAAGTATCTTCCACTGGCGATACTCTCTTGCCAATTCCGCCACCTTTCCTAATTGCGACCGATACCACTCATCTTGACTAGATCTGGACCACGGTACTGAACCAATAGCTGCACCTTCATTTTCCTCGAACATGCTTGATAGAGCATCTGGTACTACATTGAGTGCGCCTTTTCTATGCTCTATAGAAAGGTTGTGCCCTTGAAGTTCTAAGGCCCATCTGGCTAGTCTATTCAAAGGGTATCCTTCGATGAAAGGGCGAAATTTCTTAATGACCCATACAACCGCCAGGCATTCTCGCTCTGTAACGGTGTAATTCTTTTCGGCCTGCGTTAGAGTTCTGCTGGCGAACTCTAACACTCACTCTTTCGTCCCCGTCCACCTCTTGGGTAAGTACCGCTCCTATGCCCGTATCACTCGCATCTGTATGAACCACAAATTGTCCATCAGCTCATGGTCTCTCTAACGTTGGCGCAGCCATCAACAGACACTTCACTGTGTCGAATGCAACTTGTTGCTCTTTGCCCCATTTATAGACGACACTACTTTTAGCCAGGTGCGTCAGTGGCTCTGAAATTTCCGCAAAGTTTTGTATAAACTTGCGGTACCACGACGCTATTCCTAAAAATCGCCTTAGTTGCTTTAGGTTCTTGGGAGCGGGGTATTTCAGGATCGGCTCTACCTTAGCTGGGTCGGGGCGAACACCCTCCCTATTCACCAGAACTCCCAAATACCTGACCTCCGATCGGCAAAAGACACTTTTCTCCTTATTTACCGTCACTCCTGGCTCTTTCAGGCGGGTAAGCACAATTTCAATATACTTTAAATGCTCTTCGAAGGTCTCTGAAGCAATAATTATGTCATCTAGATAGGCGAAGGCAAAAGGCTCCAGTTCGTTTCCTATCACGCTGTCGATAAATCGCTGGAATGTCGCGCCTGCGTTGGATAATCCAAATGGCATTCTTTTCCATTGGAATAATCCCATTCCAGGCAGAGTGAAGGCTGTGATTGGCCTTGCGTGCTCTGCTAGAGGTATTTGATGATACGCTGAGCTTAAATCCAGCATCGTAATATACTTCGCGTTCCTTATTTTCCGATGTACATGGTCCATAAAGGGCTGCGGATATGCATCTTTATCAGCCAAGTCATTGACTCTGCGAAAATCTATGCACATCCGCTTTTTTCCATTTTCTTTCTTGACCATTACAATCAGGCTCGGCCATGGGCTAGACGAGGGCTCTATTATATCCTGCGCCAGCATCTCTCGGACCTGCTTATGCATTTCTTCTTCGACTTTCGGCGAAACCGGATAATACTTTTGTTTTACAGGTTTCGCCGACTTCACGTCGATATCATGCTCTATAAGGCTTGTTTTCCGAGACGACCTGGGGCTTCATTTAAAATGTTATCGACCAGCGAGTATACTCTCTGCATCTGTTCGTCAGAGACGTCCTCTAGGCCGACCGCAGCAATCGCCGAGATTCCTCCAGCAATCGCCGCGACTTTTAACTTTACGTAGGCGTTACTTTCTTTCAGCCACAGCTGATCCATGTCAGGGTCTAACACTGCGTGAAATGCTCTAATAAAATTAACGCCTACATAACAATCCTCGTCTAATCCGGGCAAGATTGCGACTCGGACGTCTTTCGTCATTCCCCCTACTGTAAACGGGAGTAAGACGCGTCCCAGCAGCGGGAATCGTCGGCCGTCTGCTAGCCGAACTTGACCCGTGCTCTTCTTTGAGAGACTTCTCCCGAGACTCGTGGCGATCCGGAGGCCCATCGGTCCCATTACCGTACATGACGCTCCGGGATCGTACAATGCTCTCATTTTGTAGTCCTCTATCTCTGTATGGAGCCACCATCGAGTCTCGTCCTCATCTTTGTACTCGATTCCACCGATCTCTTCATCGGAGGACTGCCTTGTGGGTTCGTCTTCTACATCCGACGACTCTGACCGTTCCCCGGACTGAGAGTCGGTGATTGATGGTCCATCCACGCTCGGTGTCTCTTCCGGCGCTCGACCATCAACTCCATCGGACGTTCCCTGCGGAGATTGCGCCTCATCAGGCGCTTCGGTTGCCACGGCATGCGCCGTGGCGTCTTCCACCGCTGTCCTAATCTCCCTAATCTCTATTATAAGAACTTAATACAATTATCTTTCTGTCGAGACCTATTAGACTTAAAAATACTCACTTCGCAGTTTGTAAAAGTAGAACAACAAATTTTTTGGTAAGTTAAATTTTCAAAATGTAAAATTTTTTCAAAAATGTAAAAAAAATTCCAATCATCTTCGGTGACCATTTAGAACGACTCTAAATGGTTCAAAATGCGTAAAAAAAAGATCCTGAAAATAAATTATTTTCGTCGGAATTTTTTTTTTTTTCATCTGGACTTAGAATTTTTCTTGCCTGCGGGAGATGTCACGTGAGATCTCTCGTGATTTCCCACTTGACATTTTGCAGTAGGGGATTGTTTCACAACCAGAGTCTTCCAAAGTGTCTTGTCGATGATTTCACTGTCATTTGTAACTTTTTAAAAATAGACAAATATAGATCTGAAACCCTCTAAACATGTGGTACCATTTAGATGATACCTTAAGTTTTGTGTATTTTTAAACAGTTGTAAATGACAATGAAATCACCGATAGCACACTTTGTAAGTCTTTATGAACAAAACAAAATTTCTGCTGGATCCCTATGAAATATATGAATGTACAACATGCAAAATACTATCAACTTTTTTTCATAATAACTTCATACAATTATCTCTCTTTTGAGACCTATTAGACTTGAAAATACCCACTTCTCAGTTTATAGCAGAGAATTGATTAAAACAACTGTACATCTACTCGATAACTGGTACGTAGGGTTCATAATCCATCTAAGGTCCATGTAACTAATACTTGTGGATGTTTTATTTAATCGCGTTACTTATGTATTATTATTTTAATTTATTAATATTTCCTTGACCTGTTCGATCCCTGAGGCCGATGTACCAGTTAATAACTTATAATTAAGTGAACTGTTACGTCCAAAATAATTATTAGTTATTTTATTCGTTTGTTCTCATAGGGATTTAACGAGTTGGGAATCTTTTCAATAAATTAATTTAATATATACATATAATGCATAATTTATTACTGGTTATTGCAGGTCACAATGTTATTATCTCTCTCGATTTCTAACAAATTCATTTCTTTACTTAATTCCGGAAAGAAAATATAATTGCTTTTGAAAAACAAATACCTTGAGTGGACAAGGATTGTGTTGAAAAAGCGCAGAGATGATCCGGCGTGTGTCAGTGGGTAGGCGGTGGTTGCGTTCAGTGGGTGCGGCTGTTGGTCCTTATGCGTCGTGGCTGCTCCCTCTCAAGTGGCTGGCGCCTCGCAGGTTCAGTGGTGTAGCGATGTCCGGGTTGCCCTCTGGCAGAGGTCAAGTGGCCTGTCGCAGCAGCGCACAGTGGGACGGATTGGAAAAAAAAGGCTCAAAAATAAAACTTAGCTCGAATTTGTGATAAAAAAAAAAAAAAAATTTATTTAGAAAGATTTTGGGCTGTAGATTAAGAATCTAAGTCCCTCGGTGGTGGTCACCGTGATAAAAATTATAAAAAATAGAATATAGTGTGTGGGGTACGAAAAACTATTGCAAATTGTGGAGTGTGTGTGTGTATATGTGTGTATATATGTATATGTGTGTATATATGTATATATACAGCCCAAAATCTTTCTAAATAAATTTTTTTTTTTTTTTATTACAAATTCGAGCTAAGTTTTATTTTTGAGCCTTTTTTTTCCAATCCGTCCCACTGTGTGCCGACGAGCACGCTGCTGAAGAGCCGGCCAACGGCGAAGAACCTTAGCACATACACACACACAAACACACACCCGTGTGGCCGCGAGGAGCTCGAGCGCGCGCGCGAACACGTGTTGCCGGCCGAGAGAGAGCGTCGAACGAGCGAGAGAGACAGAGTGC
>JAXIUT010020191.1:2286-18618 GCA_035586675.1 Eurytoma californica | reverse complement strand
TATTAATATCAAACATTAAAATAATTTTTAATTCAATACTTTTTTTTGCAGGTTAAAAAGTGAAAAAAATGGCTATAAGTCCCATAGCCCCTTCACAAATTTTATACATTAAATTTTCCTCATTACATTTATTCGTATTATAATAATATAGACTTTCTGATTAAATATGATCATTTTGAATATGCCGATAAATCATAGTAATAATTCTAAAATAACATTTTAAGTGAATTAGGCAGCATGAGAGTCTTCGGGGTTGCCGATTTCCCGGCGCATCTATTATTTCAATTTCCTTTGATCTAATTGAATTAAAATCTACTCTTAATGTTGGAATATTTAACAACCTCTTCAATTATTGACTTTCTTGTTCGCTTACTGCAAATTGTAGCAAAAGGTACGGCTAGGCAATTAAAATTATTGCTTATAACAGATAATTTATGAAAATAACTTTTCTCTAAGTAAAATATAATGAATCTTAATATTTATAAAATTAAAAAGTAATGAAGATGAATCTGCACTAAATAAGACAATCTCTTATAAATTAAGGATAACTTAAACGACCTATATAGCCATATTGAACTTTGTTAACACTATGATTAATGTGACGGACGACTTCGTTCTTAACCCTTCAAGGTTAGTTTCATATTAAGCTTCGTTTATAATATCCTCTCTGAAGTTCTGCAAAATTTTATGCGCTTACGAGCATAACCAACAATTTCCTGCGATCACAATACCCTCGCAATTACACTGCATTACATAATTGTTAAATAGACCCCCTTGCAATGCTTACTAGAAACTGTTCATCACGCGAATGGATAATTGTTGCGCGGGATCATATTGCTAATGAATTGAGCGCGCATTGTGTCGCCGGTACCCAATCATTTCTTACTGCGCCTGATCTACACGGCGAGCCGAGGGGGAGATTAATCTCGTGCGTTAATTTAAGACCGCACTCCGGAGAATCTGCGCCGGCGACGACAATTTCAAAGTTAATCGATGGCGCGCAGGCCCTAATCGATGGGCGCGCGTCTGGCATTGGCAGCCTCCTTCTTCCTCCGTTGCTCCGCGAACCGAGGAAAATCTCGCGTGGCAACGAGGGGGCAAAGAGATGCCTGTACTACCTGTCTCGGTGAGCAGCCAGCAGCGAGAGAGAGATTCCCGAAGCGTATATCGCAAACACGAGTTATGAATATGTTACGCTGGATACTGTGGGGCGAGCTATAAATCATTCCAAAATGTATATTAAAGCTTATGATATTTTGTTAGGATTCGGATGCTCGTGCAAACAAGTCGTGTCAATAATTTTGGGTAGAGAAAATAATACAGAAAAAATGTAGGAAAAACAGCGAAGCCATGAAAGTTGAGAAGGTAATTTAAAGAGAAAATAACTTTTATAAATTTTGGAAAAAATACTACGCTTATGACATACGCTAATATCATACAACAGTTATTTTACTATAAACATTATATTTCGAAAATCTTTTATTCTTCTTTAGACATAAATTTATCATTTGCAATTTTCCTATACAAAAAGTGGTAAATATTTGAATATCTATTTATAAATTTCTAACATATTTTTAGACAATAAAATTATTGCACATAAAGTACAATCTTTTGTAATAACGAAAATCTTATTTTTCTTTTATACCGCGATTTTACTTATTTATTATATTTACTTTTCATATACGTGCATATAGGTATTTGAAATAAAATACAGTACTTTAAACCGGGTATTTATTTAATTAAAATAACAAAGAAAAAATATAAATACATCAGCCAAATATTTTCTTCTATAACAATTAATGAATAAAAAGCGGTAACTTGTTTATTATATTTACTTTTTATATACGTATTTGAAATAAAATACAGTACTTTGAACTGAGTATTTATTTAATTAAAATGACAAAGACAAAATATAAATACATCAGCCAAATATTTTCTTCTATAACAATTCATGAATAAAAAGGTTGCGCGTTTTTGTTCACCAAAACGTAACGGATTGTAATAAAATCTCTTCGCATTTACAACAATCACCGATCATCAAAAGTAAATAAACGTAACTAGAGCCAGTACAGCAAATCAATTGACTCGTTTAATAAAACCGTCGGTACTAAAGGCATTAGCCTAGCTCATGCGATTATAATCGTGTGTAACAAGCTCGTGAATCAGCCCGGCACGCGCGATGGTCGATAAAGGAGCGAGGGGCGCGCAATAAAATCTAACAAAACACGTTTTCATTACGATCGCGAAGAAAGTCCCGGGCCCCATCCCGCGGTGTCGGCGCTTCCTCGTCGGGAGGGAAAAGGCGATAATAGAGGCGCGATCGATCGCGGAAAAAGCGTCGGAGGGGGCGCGCCTGCACCCCGTGACTTAGGGGAATCGGAAGGCAGTTTTAAGTTTCGGCGGCGCGAGGTGCCAGGGGGTTGCCTGCCGTTCGGGGCATTTTTCACGGATGCTCAGTTGAGCGCGGACGTGCGTGCGAACGTGCTTTTGGCACCTCGTTTTTGTTCCTTGTAACTCCTCCGCCACGTCGAGCGCGAGGGGTCAATGGTGCGGCGCGATAGACGCGGCAAATTCACGGCGTTGAAGTTATTCTTTTCTTGCAGTAATAATTGTGACATATTTATTGCGCATTTTGCTCTAGAAGTTGTAGTAGTGTTTAATATATTGTAGAAATATTCTTATCAAAAAATTACTGGATGATAAATGATGGGAACTTTATGCAACGTTAGAAATAAAAGTCAGCGCTGCGGGTGTAATGGAAGAAAATTTAAAAATAAATTTAATTGTAAACGAGAACTGCACAAAAAACAATTTGCCCTTATCTGAATAATTTAAGTTTTAATATTTACTCGGGGTTAATATTAATATTATTTAATATTTTAATATTGTTAATATTATTTTAATATTTTCTCCTGCGGTAGAGTCACAGCGAAATATGCGACGCTTTCACATTGCAAATATAACGTAAATTATTATTTTTTATCGTTTCATTAATTAAAATAATAAATTATTTATACGACGAAGCCCATATTAGAATTACTACATAAAATATTAAAAATATGCATCTCATTTTAATGCGGGTTTAAAATGCAATCATATCAAATAAATTAAAATCATTGACGTCTTTAATCAAGTCTGATTCAATAAAGTCAAATTAATTTTAACGCTTGAATTAAATAATATTATTACGTTAAACATATAATCGTCGCCGTTTATTTGATGAAATTAATTATATTAAATTATTATTCATTATCACAGTTTATATTTATTTATCGATTCAATTTCGTCTATTCTAAAAATACTTGACGTATAAATTATCTAAATAATTACATATAGTAACCCCTGCGCGTTTGCATAACGCGTCAATCTATTTAACAACGAAGTTATAGACTTTTCGGCTAAAACAATTCGCCGCGTGGCCTGCTAATAATTCAAGTAATTATATCGTTATAGTTATAGTGTGCAGTTACGAGCACTAATTTAACATGACCACAGTCCGTGCGGCGCGCATTTTCTTCGCACCCTTTGCGCGCGGGATTGCTCAGGGGAGGGTGCCCCCGCGCCTTTACCCGCTGTTTTCGCGGGCGAACTCATATGAAAACGGCCGATAAGGACAATCGCTGACCTTAACAATGAAAGTGCGCGTAGCCGCCGATTACATCGAGAATTATAGACATTACCGCCGGTGCGTCCGTACCTTCGCGGGGGTAAAGAGGAGTTTCCGGGGGCGCGCGGATTAAAGAGATATTCACGCGACGCGTTGCAGCGAGCTCGGAAGTACCACAGCGCGTGAATAAAGTGGTATCATCGCGGCCCATTGTGCGTCCCTATTCGTGGCCATGCACGGACGTAAATAGCCTTTTTACCAGATTACTGTTATACAGCGACTTTATTTCGCTCGCGAGGGGAGGGGGGGGGGGGGCGAGGGAGAGAAACGCTCACGCATTGTGTACGTTAGCCCTTTTTTCGAGCAAGTCACTCTGTGACTGACCCGAGAGCAGCGGGGCTAAGCGCTCCTTTATAGTGGTTTTCCTTTGCTTTCAGCCAAAGGCATGTCTAGACTGCGCTTTGAAGCCTTGCGGATATGAGCCGCGATTATTGCCGCGAAAATCCCGCTTTTATTGCGGTTCAATAGCTCCGATTTTTCAGCTGATTTGCAATGTCGCTGCGTTTCTTTTGCTTTTCTTTTTGCTCAGGCACTCGGCAGTACTTGAAAGAAAATGTGGGTAATTATCATTTATTTGCAATTATGATGACTATTGACAATGGCAAGAAAGTAAAAAAACATAAAGGCAAATTTTTCTCTTGAATAAAACCAAATTCTCTTAAGATTTATTTTATTTAAACATCTCGAGCTTACAATGAATTTTCTATATTCATTCAAACAGTCGAAGAGCTGCGAGATCTGATGCTCGACAACTTTAAAATCATCAAAAATCTAATTAGCGATTACTCCAATTACTACAAATTACAATTATTATTTAATAATCTATTTTTGGATTACTTCCACTTGGTAGTCACTTCTAATTTATTAAATTTTCAAGATTGGATTTATATTGATTATTATGAATTGAGAAATTACAAATTGATTTCACATTGATTAAAAGTGATTACAGTCATTTATTTAAAAGTGGTTTGTGATTTCATGGAATGAATAACTCCTCGAATGAACATTCGTGAAAGAAACAAAGGAAATAATATATTTACATATCTTGTCATAAAATGTTTAGATTAAGATTTTTTTGGTCATTGAATTAATAATACCGTATTCTTCATCATGATAAATAACTTCAGGTAACTAACGTTTGTTTTTTTTTATGCATCGATGTACTTGACAGAATGTAGTATAATAAATTACTTGGATGATAATCAATTTCAAGATCGACTGCATCTACGCAAAAAGCATAATGCAAAATATCATATCGTTATTTATCATTTACACTAGATAGGTACGTATTTTTTGATTGACACGGAACTAAAGAATGTTCCGTGTTATTTTATCTTTCATAAATGCAATCAACCGGTTTATTCATCCACATAAAGCGCTCAACAATCGAAGTGTGAATTTCCATAAAATTTCGTACTGTTCATTTTTATGATTTCATTAATGCAAAGCAACGTTATACGACAACAAAACTATATAGCCGCCTGAGTATGATCGCGCGCGGTTGTTATTTTAAAAACGATAAAGCATCCTACCGTGAATATCTGCTCAGTACGCGGGAATAACATAATCAAGAAAAAAAAATAAAAAAATTGATTCCTGAACTGGCACATACGTTTAATCCTCGGCGTTGTCAAAAAATATCGCGCGTATTAAACCCCATTACTTCCGTCCCGGTGGCTATACAATACATTTTAAAACATATATTTGCCGACTCTCAATCCGTTTCCCCGACGTGCCGATAGATTTTCGCGGCGCGCCGATTTAATACGCCGCGTCGGAATCTATCAAATTACGAGCCATTCAATCGAGACGCCGCACCGTGAGCTCCACAAACTATCCCCCGTCATTTATAACGCTGAAAAACTCCGCTTCGCCGTGTCGCGTGTGTATATAAATAAACCAATCGAGAGCCGGCCGGCCTTTCAAAGTCCGTGGTCGCGAAACAAAACCGCCGAAAAAAAAACGCGCGCCCATCGTTCGCTCGAAACCGGCGGTGCGCGCAACTTCGAAACTCCCGAAAAAAAAAGCGCGCGCGCGGCTCGTAAGTCATATAAGTGGCGCGCGACAATGGGGGTCGCGCGCGTCATGCACGCCGCGCCGGGAGCGAGGCCACCGCGAGGCCGGGAAAATAAATCAATCAAAATTCCTGCACCCCGGAGAGGCGAGCACAAAGGGCCGACCGCCGCGGCGTCGCTGCGCCTCGATACGTGTCAAAGCACGCGCGCGTAAGCTTCTTGTCTCCTGCCCCCGCCGCCCGCCCGTTCGCTTCGACGTGCCATTCAAGTCGATCGCACCTGACTATTCGAATCTCGTCCCTTTATCATCCGCCCGCCATGATTCTCTGCCCGCTGCAGGCGCCGCGTCTCGCTCGCTCGCCCACCGACTGTTCCAGCTATCGCTCGCACGCAAACGCGCCGCTGCCGCGATGCCATCGCTGTCTTACGTGCATGTAAACGTCGCATCAATTATGAATTCCTGGGATGGTTCTTTATCCGCTAATAGACTCGCCGCAGTAGTCTTTTCAATATTTCTGCGATGATTTAATGGCGGAGAAAAAAGGACTGTTAGTGAATTCTTTAGTGGTATAACAATGATTGGACTCTTTTGTTGTAATCATTTTCATCTGGTATTTCATAAATTTTGACATAATCACTTATAATTGGAAAACTTGGTTATCTTTGCAGAGTCATATTCTGCTTTAATTTGAAACTCGAGTTTCGTATTCAGAACTTTCACAGCAATGGAAGAAAATTTAATTAGTGAACATTTGAAAAAAAGTATTAATTAAATTTTTTTAAATTCGCTGCAGGCGTAATTATGTTCTGAATAGGTATTTTCAAAATTATTGACGTTTATGTATGTATAATATCTTTAAAATAATTCTAAAATGTAATAACCTGATAAGTAGATTATTGCAATTAAATGAAAAAAAAATCTTTCTTAGCGATATAATGCCATGAATTAGATCCGTATTCTTTTATCTTCATTCTTTTTTATTCAAATATTTAAATTAAATTAAAAATTAATATAATGGAACGATTGTTGATCACGTTTAAAGAATCTACGTGCCCAATGAATTGGCAGCGGCTTTTTATCATGACCTAATTTATATAAATACAAACATTTTTAGGAACTTTTAATAAAATATTGTGAATACCTATTTCTAACTGCACATAATCGATTAAATGAGGCGCATAGTATAATACCAGGTCAATACTTCTCATTTTATAAAAAATTATTTCTGATTCCGATAGTTCGTTCAAATAGTTCGTTCAATGATAACGGTGAAATTGCTGAAGATAAGCATCCGAATTTCGCGCTCCTTTCGAAAAGTGCTATAGTGAACGAGGAGAAAGAGGCGCAGAAGCGCGAGAAGTGAAGAGGAGAAACGCATGCGCGCGAGCCGCCATTGTGCAGGCGCCTCGCAGGGACGCGTGCCGTGCGAATTCCTCGTGTGTGATCATCGCGTATATAGGCCCGTGACGGCGAAAACGATAACAAAAACAACCAGGATAAAGCACACCGCCTAATTGTTGAGACGTCCCAACCGTGGACCGATGATCGAGCCGCGAGCAGCGAGCGAAGGTGGAGATTGACGAATCAGCGGCGCTGGTGCTCACGACAACCCCGAAGCAAGGTATACACATCCGCGCGCACTCGCCTATATATTGCACGTACGTGTACGTAACGCGGATCGAGGGAGAAAGAGCACTGGGGAAAGAGGTTAGGATGGTTGTTGCGCAATAACAGTTTAGCTTGATAACGCGATATTGGCCGCGAACGAGATATCGTCGCATGCAGTTATCTCGAAAGGAAAAAGAAGCTCTTTTGGATTTTTTATTTTAAAAGAGTCTGGGAGGCACGGAGCTCGCGGGGGTGCATGATTTTTTCATTCGCAGAGAAGCGCCTATGGGTTGAGGCTTCTATTAATATCGACGTTGCGAAGGTGAAGAAGGTGGAGGAAACTACGCATGTCGCGATCGGGAAATACTCGAGAATAGTACGCTTTAACTCTACGTAACGTCGAACGGCAGCCATACAGAGGCGGTCGTTTATTTTTGCTGCGCACGTAAACACTTTCCATGAAGCGAGTGCATGAGGAAAAAACTGTCTATTTATGAATGGCTTATTCGTATAAACATTGTGATTCATTGTTTACAAAGATTTTTGTTCATTTAATGCTCTCGTCATTCAAGTTGCGTTGCAGCTCCACGACTCGGTCGTTAATTAGAATTTTTTATATTTAAGAGGCTGTCGTGTATCGCCGTGACGTATTTTCGTTTCATTAAATAAATTTTCAGATTAACAATTAATTTGGACCAGGCGCATATTTTCGAGTCTTTAAAGAACGTGTCGCTGCATCAATAATCATGTTATTGACGTAAAATCGTAATTAATAGTCGATAACCACGTACAAGATACAAAAGTAATCCCCTTAATATTCTTCTTTTAAGATTAATTTCATAACTTCATTTTGTGATAGGTGTTGCTATCCGTGTATGCATTATTTACTTATCAGTGCATGTCCATGCATTAATCAACTCATCTTACAACTTGATAATATTTTACTAATTTGTTTTGATTAGTATCTTTTTTACGTTATATTCATATTGTCCTACACAGATTGATTAATAATGTAGGTAAAGTTTTAATTAATAATACAAACGTTTTTAAAAAAAACTAAATAAAACCTGTTTTTTTTTTTAAATAATTATTTCGAAATTAAAATAGAAAAACGTTTGAGGTTTTTTTATTTTAAGAAAATTTTTGAAAAGAAATTTGATTCCAAATATTACTTTCTAACGCAAATTTTCTACTTTCTGCATCATGTTTAATCACGCCAAGAATAAACCACTTTCCTCGATCTTGTATAAGAACGTAATGTCGATTTCACTTTCAAAACTGTACATGACCAATCTGAAAATTGTATTATAATCAATGACATCTAATACGTCATTTTCCTTTGATGGATTATGATTTGTTTTAATGACACGAATATGATATACTACTGCAATTTATTTTAAGTGCAATAATTTCTCTAGCTTAAAGTCTGAATAAAAAAAGAAAATACTAATAAATTGTATAACACGAAATTTCGAAATTATCGATATACCTTTATCTCCGATGAATTTGTCCACTTTAAAATGACAGTTCGCCTCGATTATTCGATCAAAATCTAACAAAAGATCTTAAACAAGCTTGTTTTCCTCATTTATACACGACGAAGCCAATCAATCAATAAGAAAAAGACGAAGTAAACGCGTCCTCTGCACAGTGGACGCGGACCTCTGACGAATCCGGCGGTCACGGGGAGAGCGCGCGGACACCGGTCATCGAAAGCGTGGCTCGTCCAAGTTGAAAAGAGAGAGGGAAAGAGGGAGATAGATAGCGAGAGCGGGCATCACTGGGGCACAGAGAGCGAAGGAGGAGGAGTAGACGGCGGCGACGGCGGTGGCGGCCCGGCGAAAAAGGCGAGGCATCCGCAGTACAAGCGTTGCATGCGGCCAGGTCGCAAGAGTGCTGCCCGTGTCCGGCTCGCGGTTTTTTCTAACAGTGGTCCACGCGACGACCGGTTAGCCGCTGCGTTGGCTCGAGCTCGCCTACGCCTCGACTGTCAGCGAACAATAAGAGCCGGTAGGTACCTACCAGCGCGACACGTTTTGTTTACGAATCGACGGCCGCCGGTTTTCGCCGGATCGCTACTGCTTCTCCGATTGTGTAGGATCTTACCCGATTCCGTATAGCACATTCGACGTTTTAATACGATTTTTTTTTCGCAATTGCGACACTTTGTTTTTTGAGTGGTAAATCAATTTTAATTTACACGGTATTTAAAGCGTTGTAAAATAATGTTTCGAGAGGATGGTTCGCTAATTAAAATTTAGGTCGAATACAATTTAAATCTGTAATGTGATTTCACCAAAATCATGTGATGATACGAGTGCTGTTCACGTGATTCGAATGGCACGCAAACCATTTTGTATAAAAATAAATTTTTAAAGAAAATTTTTTATCAGCGTTGCAATTTGAGTTAACAAATTATTTTTAGAACAATTTGTTTTTAACAATCTATTTTTAGAATGATCTATTTTTGTAACGAATTATTTTAAAGGACCACTCGAGCTTTATTTATACTTGACGCGCTAAACAACATAAACAATATTTATTTACGAATCAAATGTGCAATTTTTATTGGAATCTTGCAAGTTCCTAGAGGCCTTAAATAAATTTTCGAAGGCAGTAAACGTTTAGCGCTGCAATAAACAAGTCTTTGTTCAGCAACAGGCGATGCTTTATCCGCCGGCAAAAATAAGCGATCTGCTTATTGGGACGAAAGGCAGCCGTCTAGCTCTCGATCGTTAATTTACCAATTCCCTCACGTCGCCGCCTGATTCATCTTTATTTTAACTCCAGCGGGTTTTATCACGCGAATCTATTTTCATCGGCGGACGCGCCGAGAATTTCTCGCGATAACACGTACAATTCCCGCGAGCACGTCCTTAGTCTTGCATCACGAGAGCGGCGCGCGCGAGTGTCACTTTGAAAAATTGCCACCGCCGCGCGCCGACACGGTCAATCAATGCGGTGAACGGTGCGTCGACACCGGTGTCCGCGCACGCATGTATCGCCCGCGTGATACACTCGCTCGATCGTCTGCTCGGATGAGGACCGTCGGGTTTGATCAGGTGCGTAGACTTGCTCCGATCTTCCCGTATACCGGTTTCCCTTATCTCCAGCGCCGGATGTGGCTTATCGCTGATACGAAGCTGCGCTCTTTCCGCGTCGCTTGGATTTCTTACGCTACACCCTTGGAACTGCGGGAACGATGGGTTGCATACGGTTCACGTGCGAAACGCTGCCAGAAATTGCAAGTATGTCTGTTAGCCTTGGATTCGAGAGCGACCGGCGCGGCCTCGTTTAAAAAGGCGGATTTCGAGGAACGCTGTAGTTTCTTTTTCTGCTGCTTTTGGTTGGCTCGTTCTAACGTTTTCAAATGATTCTTGTTTACGTGGCAGTAAATCAAAAGCAGATTAGAAACAGTCGCTTTTAAAATATAGGACTTGTCGTTGTAAAATGAATTCTTGTGAAACAGTTAAAAATTTTTTTTTAGATAAATCATTGCTTGCGTTACTAAACTAAAATAGAACACTTTTTTTAGCATGAGAATATGGTATTTCGGAAACTTCGATGTCAAATTCGCTGTTAAGTTCAGTATTATCTTGTGTACCTGACTGCGTGCGTGTGCGAAATCTGCCGAAGATTAGCTGCAGTCGGTTGCACTGAAAAGTTAAATTGACTTGTTATCACGAACAAAGTTGATTGGTACTGCATTGACACGACGGTAACCTATTTTCAATTTTATTATAAACTTCGTTTCTAAAGACTATTTAAGCGATGCGTCATGTCATTCATCTGGAATTGGCATTTATAATTCAATAGTTACATTGACTAAATTGAAGAAGATTCAAACTAGATTAGTCCAATCCAAAAAGTTATTGCATTAGCTCGAAGATCCAATTTACGAAAATATTTCAACAAAATAATAATTACACCTTTATTACGTTATATTCCCTTATCGCGAGCATTAAAATTCATGAGACTCGTAATTTTTTTTCTTCAGCCACTGGGGATTAATACTTTAGATTGCAGATATCAATCGAAAACATTTAATCACCCGCTTAATTACAAAATACGATAAAATTTGATTTTTTTTACTCCCAGTCCCGCGCGGATTACGCTTGCTTTATAAAACCCTTGAAATTTTCTCTCCGCAATTCCATTAGCGTCGCCGCTATTGTCCGGCGGATCTGAAGGGCTATCCTGGAGGACGCGGCGCTTTTGAGTCCGAAAGTCGGCTTTCGTACGTTCAATTTGTCTCCCCGCGTGACGCGGTCCAATTAATATTATTGCAGTCGCGATTCCGCGAGATCCTCGTGAGGAGGAAATGCCTACCGTCTCAAAGCCTCCGCTTGAAATTCGCCGAGTTAATACACTCCGTGTAATTAACTACCCTCGCGGCGGCGGCGGCGACGGCCCCCTCTGACCCTCGCGCTCGAAAGAAAAACCCAGCGGTAATTGTACATACAGCCCCCGGGAGGATGGGGCGAAGGTGGGGAACAGTGGCAACTTCTTTTTTTCTTTCTCTTTTGCCTTTGGACTGCGCGCCGTCCAAGTAGTTGCTTTTGTCGGTCAGGTGCGCGCCGACTAATTAATCAGCGGCGCCGGAGATGTTCGCCGGTCGGACCGCGAGTCGGCCCCCCTTCGCTCCATCGAGATAACCCCACCTCCCCCCACTTTCGGGACGTTCTTCATTTCTCTTACGGTTTTTATCCCGCGAAAATGCTAATCTTTCGAAATTACGTTTTTCCCAGTTTTACGGGCCGATCGTGATCGCAATGCGAACGTCAACATTATGCGACTAGCACACTCGGTCAACCTTATCTGTACTAAATTTAATGATTACGTTATGCGATTTGAGACATTCTGGATTTTTTCTTGTACTTCACTTTTTCTGCTTATACAGATTTTAATTTTTTTTTCACATTTACGCATATTGCAATTCTTATAGAAATTGCGATCGATTTTAATTATCAATTTAAAGTGAGATAAGTTTGAGAATAAATATAGAATAACTTGTGAAAGACTTTTATGAAAAAGCATATCTCAAAGATGATTAATTAATTGTTACATATCTAGTGCAAATTACACTCCGTTCGAGGTAAGAGTGCTCTGAGAAAAAAAACTGTTGTATAATTAAAATACGACATATTTGCTGGTAATAAATGCATAGCTAGATATGATGAAATAAACGCATATTAGTCACTAAGAAATGATTACATCAAATAATAGTATATTAGTTAAACAGTACTGTACAAAGTTATATTTATACTAAAAAAGCATTATATTAATAGTAAATAAATATGCAAATTATTTTTAATAGATGCACGTAAAATTCAAAGCGATCTTTTCTCAGAACAGAGAAATAATAACTTGACAATTATTCTGGTTGTATAATATTACGTAAAGTAAAACAGTTTTTTTCAACTTTAACATAAATTACAAATAAGTTGCTATATTACTAAACAAACCCGTGAAAATATAAAATTAAGCTTGTTATCTCTACTTCGTCCTATTATCAGTATACTACTACAAGTATTTCTATTAACTTCATCGTTTTTTGAAAAAATCGCGATATTTAAAAATTTCATTCGATCCACCAAACGTCACCGTGCAAAACGAAAAAAAAAAGAGAGCGAAGGGACCAGAAAAATTCGAGCGTACTCGAAAGCGCGCGGCATTTTTCGTTTGCAAGTGCAGCCCCGAGAGTCGAAAAAAGTGAAATGAAATTTTCGCAAAATTCCGCTGGGTTTCCCCTCGTAAAAATGGTCGGCGAGTCGTCGCCTGCGGCGGCATACCGGCGCGCGCAGTAGCGTCTCGGCTGCTCGGCACGCTCCGAGCGCGTGCGAAAGGCAGCAGCAGCCGAGGCGCCGTTAAAAAGTTAAGGCTCCGACTTATACACGTCGGGCGCACGCATACCGGCGGCGGCACGGTTGACTTATCTCGACTCGTGCATCGGCAGCCGAACGATGTGTACCGTATTAGCATAAGCGTCGCGTCGCGTATCGAACGCACCCACCCCTCCCGCGTATACATAAAAAGCGAAGTCTTGGCGGAATATCGATCCGCGCGCACCTTCTCCGTAATAAGCCGCCGGGACTCTCCCTTTCGGCTCGCGCCTCGCCGGAATTCATTTCATTTTCAAGCCGCGCCGAAAGAAAGCGCACGCAATTGCCCACGGAATATGCTAATTGCGCCTTCGTGCGAGCAGCACTCCCGTTTTTTCCTCTATCTCTCTCTCTCTCTCCTCTTACTTACTTCACTTTTTTTCTCTCCGCGTGTATAGGCACGTCGCACGGTGACTCGCCCGGCCCGTTAAAAGCGCGACAGGCGATAGGGAAGTCCGGCGCGGCCGTAAATTCGTTCGTTAAAGAGCGAGCCCGCGGCCGACTTTTTTTTCGCCCGTCACCGCGGATTGCGGCGACGCGGAAAGTAATTGAGTCCCGATGCATCGCGCGCGCGCCTCGGCCGTCGCCTCGTAAAACCGATGAAAATCCCGCGGGTATTGATAAGAGATCGGGGAGTCGCCGATTCGTTTAGTACGATGCGTACGCGATTGTGCTGCACGTATCGCGCGGTGGGCGTGCGCTTAAAACGCAATCCGATATTGCTGATGCCCCGGGAGATTGCGAATAAATCGCCGGGATAATCGAGTAATTAAATTTTGCGAAATATAATCGCAGGGAAAGCTCCTCGAGATTCCGCAAATTCTTAATTATTTTAGCAATGAAGACCGCCGTTTCCATAAAGCCAGGCACTTTATTATGCCGTTGTAAGTCTTTGTGCAGCCTTTGCTTCTCGCGAATAATATTATCTTATGTACCAGCGTTTTATCGATTCAAAATTTATTGCCTGCAATATTAAGCAATTTCTATTGTAAAAGGCGCCGCCGCGTCAAAAGAGGGCGGCTATAAATTCTAAAGACATAATGAGCCTTTTCATTCTTCGGCGCGGAGTATCGCGCTCTCGGCGAAACCTCGAGTGTATACAGCAGGGGTCGAAGAAAAACGAGTTTTGTTTACAAAACAAAAATTGCCGTCGAATTGCCTTTGAATTTTTTTTTCCGCGCGATTTCATCATGCAAATTGCTCAGGAGGCCGCAGGAAATTGCCTCAATTTGCGGAGTCAATGCGGCCGACTGCGATGCCACCGCCGGGAGACGGCTCGAGTATTCGACTAAACGCCGGGGATTAGTGGACAATTAATCACTCGAATAAAATAGCGCCACCGCGGTGTGTACCACCGCCAAGCCAGCTTGATGGTCTTGTTTGCCGGGCGAAGTGACTCGCGCATAATGGCTCCCTCTCTTTCCCAACGCGGCTCCGTAATAACGAGGGATATCGTCGATGCGCGTCTAATTCCTCGCTGTGAGTATACGTCGCACGAGCGGATGAGTCGCGACGCATGCCGCCTGTCTTCTTAAGTGGATCGCCGTAGCTTCGCGATGCCACTGTGATAAATCGGCTGCTTCGCCCGCGGAGATGTGATTTCAGCCGGTGCACGGTATATCTGATGGGGATCTCTTGCTGCCGACGAGGCGCAACAAGCTTTTCGATGGTTAATGAGATTCGCGGATTTGAAAACTGGAATTGGAGTTCGTTATTCCAGCGATGTTTTGAATGATTGCCTTTCGGCAGGATCGGAACTCTTGTCGTCTTTTATTTGACGTCAATCAATAAAGCGGTAAATTGCGATGAGTTGTACATTTTTACAGTCCATGAACGACTGGTTAATATTTAATTCATGATTTTTTTTATTCGCTATATCGCAGATGATTGGATAATTCAACATTTAGATTAATCGAGTGCACGATCGTTGATAGGATAGACATGACTGTTGACGTTTATATTTTTAATAAATGATAAGTTTTTCGAAATAAACATTTCTACTAAAAATTGTAATAGTCAGTTTTAATATTCTTTAAAATTTATTAGTTTCTTTTAAAATTTTCTGAAAATCTACAAAATTTTAACTCTATATTAAATTAATTTTACAAAAAAACTATTGCAGTTTTTCAACTAATTACAAGATCAACAAAATAGGCTAATATAATTTTTAACAGAACTTTTTTCTCCATGTATAAAATATAATTTCACAATTATTTCGATCGCTTGAATCTTTGCCGTACATTCAAACAGCCTATCGCCCAGTACAAAAGCTGCGCGCAAGAAAGTACTTTCTCCCGCTGCAGTCGGAAATAAAAAGCCGAACGATTTCGCCGGCTGCAGCGAGGATCTCGCGGAGGAATTTACCGAGGCGTTCGATCGCGCGGGTAACGCGTCAAGAGGTAAAATGTATTATTGGACACTTCTCTCTCCCCCCCGGCTTAATCTTCGTCGACGATCGCGTTTCGCGCGGGCATATAATGTAACGCGGGCGATTTCGCAGCCGGGCGTGCCGCGAACCGGGGCGCCGGTAAATATTTATCATCCGCGACGCTGCGTCGCAAATCACGCCGACTTCTCCTCGTGTGCACGCGGGCGCGCTCTCTCGCCTCGCGCGCGACTGATACGCGCGCTATATATTTCCCCGCGCGCGCATCTGGAACGCGAGAGAGAGAGAGAGAGAGAGAGAGAGAGAGAGTCGCTGTTGGCCCAATATGCGCGTCCGCCAGAATTTAGGATTCAGCATTTTTCTGCTCGATTCGCGCCCGCTTTCGACTGCGCCCCGACTAATCAAATTTTCCTTTTTTTTCCTGTTGTCGGAGATCGCGTACTCGTCGCTTACCGTTTACGTAACAGGTTTTTTCGCTTGGCGTGCATTTCTTCGGAAATTACAAAAGTGAAAATAGTTGAATCATGGGATGAGGGATATTATTTTTTTCAAGAGCTTTTTTTTGTTGAAAATAGTAGTATTGTGCATTTATAAATTTATTAAAATTAAATGCAGTTAAAATGTATAATATTGAAAATTATAGATTAGAAAGTTTATTTTTGTTGCTAAAAACTTTGAGACTAGATAGAAGATAATGGTTACTGCAATCCACTTAACAGCAATTTTGAATTTAATTTTATAGATCAAACAAATTTGAATATCACTAAATTTAG
>JAXIUT010020150.1:5216-18648 GCA_035586675.1 Eurytoma californica | reverse complement strand
AATCTATGTTTAGTGTTAAGTTAGTTTTTTAAGTTATCCTATGTGCCAGCCTATGTACAGGTAACTGTGTTTACCTCCGATAGAATTTACTATGTAAATTTATACTGGTTTAATAAATATGTAATAAGTAACTAATTAATCATTGAGAAAATTTTAATTTTTATAAACTTGTCGAAGCAAGATAAAGAATTTAATATCCGTGACCACTGCGATTAGTTCGATAAAATGACTAAAAGTTCAATCGCGTATCTTAGACTCTTAGTACAAGAAACTTAATAATCGTTCGAAAAAAGCTAAGCAGGAAAAGATCGAGCAGTCTCCCACGATAAATCGGAAATCCTCCGTTAAACTCACCTTCCTTCACTGTAGCGACGGCGTTCGTCGGATCGACCTGCGAACAAAGAGCAGAGGCACGAGTCTCGTCACCGTCACGTTTATTCGCCTCTGCGTTATCCGCTCGCCCCGGCGCGGGGTATAGCATCAAGCGGATAAAAAAGGAAAAAGGGGGGTACGGAAGGATCGCCGGGGCGAGCCGCAACGCTCGGGCACGTCATAATACTCACTAGAATGGAAGCATGAGAATCGGCCGGAGGCCGGGCCTCGTATCGACGCGTCGAGATCACCTCCATCGCTCTCGAGTCACGCCACTCCGCTGAGATTCATCTCGGTTCCTGACCTACAACAACGCCCGTCCGTTCAAAAAGCGCATACGTATGCACGCCTCCTTTTTGAGGGAAAAACCCGTATCCGCCGATCGCGCGATGGGTTAACTCGCGGGGTCTCGTGCCGCTTCTTTTTTTTTTTTTTTTTTCTCATCGGGCCGATCGTGTACGTAAATATACGTGTGTGCATACGGGCGCCTAGTTACACCCACGGCGACGCCGGCTAAATTGTTACCTTCGCGCGCCGATGCACCGAACCGAGAGCGGATGCGACTAAGAGAGGTTGCAGTTGCAGCGACGGCTTTGTTCGATACTTTTTTTTTTCGAAAATTCGCGTATTGGTTTGCATTGTTTGCGCAATGCTGCCTCTGTTTCTTGAGGATGCGAGAGAGCTGGTTGCTGTTCCCAATCTTTTTTAGTATTGCGCGCACTTGATCGATGTAGGAAATATTTGCTGCGAAAAATTTTTCAGCAAGAATTAGGTGGTAACTTTTATTAAAATTAAATCCTAATAAACGTGACATTAAATTTCGAAATTATTTTAAGATTTTTTTTAGATCATAAGAATATTTATAAGAAGACTTATAATTCATAAGATAATATAGATAATTCAGAATATAAAATGATATAATCGTTCATCTCAGTTTTGTCTTTGAAGAACACATGGTGACATGTAAATTTATTAGTATTTCTGTAAAGATAAGAATAAACAATCACTTCACGTGTGACTGTTCGTTGTCCTAAATGTTTAATTGCTCTGACTACTTGCTCCTAACAATTAGAAAATCCAAGTGCATAATCACGTCAAAATCAAGTGAGCATTTCTTCAATTATAAAAATCATTTAGCGCTACTAAAACTTTTTGTTCAACAATTATATCTATTCAATTACGATAATTTTTCTCCACTTAATAAAGGTTTAAAAATAAATAAATCATTTTAAGTTTTAAAATGATTAAAAAAGTATATAAAATAAGGTGATTACTTGAAGCTGCAGAGACGTTCCAATTTAAAAGTAAAAGTAGCCTGTCCCCCGTCGCAGCAATCGCTAATTTCCACTCAGCCAAATTGCTTTTAAAAGCCTACAACCTGCGAACAGGAGAAAAGCACCGTTTGAACTTTCCAGTCCGCGAAAATCGATTCTCCTTAAAGCGCCGGCGCTGAAAGCTGCATTGTGGCTTCGCAAAGTGAAATTTCGCGCGAGACCGGGTGCTTCGCAATGCTTTCTAGCCGTCGCGCAGCAAACTTTCAAAACTCGTAAAACCCCTGTGTATACGCGTGTACACGCACCAAACCCAAGGCGCAGCGATGCTCGTAAACAAAAAAAAAGAAAAAAAAAACAAAACAGATGGAAGTAACGCGCTCGGTTCAAAATTGGCCTAGAAAACAATGTACACCAATTAACCGAGGAGCGGTGAAAAAAAAGTGTGGAGAACAAAAGTGACCGGTTAACTCCCTCGCGCGCTCCTTGCGCAACGCCGCGAGAGAGGCGTGTGCGCGCGGTCTAATTTGATGTGAACCTTTTTTTTTCGTTCCCTCGCGGCATTCATAAGCGAAGTGAAGCAAGTGCCGAGGTCCGATAAGATGATTGCAATTTGTTTACGGGGATTAAGGCCGCGGCGCGCGTTGCGAAAGATAAATGGGAAACTTTGCGCGGATAATCGCGGTAGTTGTAATGTTTAATAATAATATGAATATCGGCGAGGTGTGTGTTTGTATACCGGGATGGAGGATGATTATTATTCGTAATTGGTTTCAAATGAGGTAACAAAGGAGCTATGTGTGCATCGTTTAGATTAAAATTAAATCATTTACGCTGCGATAAGTGATAAACGTACGATACTTTTCTTCTTTATGTTTAAGAAAAAATTGGAAGTACTTCGTGCGTGTTTGTAATTACAGTTACAAAACGCACGTCATAATTTATTCGCTCTTGCATAATAATAAAAACGTTAATTGCGAAAAATTTTTTCTACGTCTAACGCTACAATAATGAATAGTTATCCGCACTGAAAATCACAGAAAGCTTAGTAAGATACTCCATCAAAATAAATTTCAGCTGTTTTTGCAATCTTCTTATCAATTCCATTAGTCCCGATCTAATCATCCAATCCAACTCGTACATCTGTCCAAGAAAACTCCGAACAAGAAACCAGTCGCAGCGAACCCCTCGAAAAAACAAATCGGTTTCAGCCCTCGTACGTGAAATAGCCGGCCCGAAGGAAAAAAAAAAAGCGTCGCCTCAGCGCCAAAAATGGGCTCTCTCGCCTGTAAATTCGCGCAGCGGCCTCGCTTACGGTAAAGCTGCACCGGTCTGTCGCCTTACTTTTCGATCCGTCGGCGAAAAAGAAGAAAAAAATAAAAAAAAACGAGCGAGGCGAAGGTGCGCGACGGAAAATAAAACGAGGCGCGCGCGCGCGCGGCCGCGTCCTTGCGGTCTGGAATTACGCCTGTAAAAGGCCATCGTCGCACCGGGTGTAGCGTAACGCCTCGCGCATTGGATATGCGCATGACGTCAGGCCCGTGTGCCCGGTGCGTCAGCGAGAAAAGCGAGAGCCGAGGTATAATGGCGCACACCGCGGATAAGCGAGAAGTGCCTTATCAAACGGCCGCTCCCATCGGCCACTCGCGCCTATTCGATTTTGACGGCGGGCGCGTGGGATAGCGCGCGGAGTTCGCGAGGATGGGCCGTGGGAGTTCGATGCCACCGCGACGAGGTGTGAATTTTCGATGCCATGCGTGATTTGCGCTTTGTTCCGGCGAGCAATTAATGACTCGTGAAGAGACGGAAGAGTCAAAATTAGTAGTACCCGTTTAATTACTTTCGACAAGTTTTCATTGTAATTGTAAAATGTAAAAAATCTTGTAAGTGTGAGAATTCACATACATTAATTATTAATTCTGTGACTATAATTTTAATCTTATTTTTATCTTTATCCGAATTTGTATTATAAATTTATTCGCTCCTATTTATCTTTTATTTTTCGTTATTTGTGTGTAAGCATGCGATATAGACATTCCACGTGAATTCCAAGTATTTAAGTTCCAATTACATGAACACATTAATTAATAAGCACTTAACTGCATCACGATTCAATTATATCCGTGTTTTTTTTTTTCGTTATAAAGATAAAACGATAGCCGCTCGGTATCTCGGCTTTGAGAAAGTATATTACATTAGCATGCAGGTCTTTATTATATAAGTTTTATGCACAATGTTAGTACCATGTACATAATACTGCGCGATCTACTTCGTGTATCTCAATTAGCGCGTATCGCGCTGTTTTATTCACTACGAAGGAAATCCGATTTACACGCGACCGGCGGAAAATCAAGATTCTCCTCATTGTGTTTACATAATTAGAAAGTATACACGGTTTTATCAGCGACTCGCGGTTTCATCTATCGAATTTTTCCGAATGTCATTATCTATTATCCAAATGTTTTCACTTAATTATCATTTTTAAAGATACTGACCTATTACGTACTTTTCTTCAATTTATATTTAATTAAACAGCCGTAATTATAATGATCTGTAATTTGCTCTTTATCTAATTATAACTCGTTCTTAAAGAGCTTTAATCGTATTTACTTAATGAACTAGTAATCAATAATTAAATACCTCTTGTACAACTTTATAAGATACCGAGTACCTCGATAATTTTTTCGCGCGATAACATTAATTATACATTTGCAACTCAATTAAATTTCATTTAATCTGCATACCTTTCGTCTCTAAACACAATCCTCTTGACTGCCCAAAACGTAAAAGCATATTTCTAGCTAAAAAGAAGATGAAACCCCCGGCAAAAAAAAGATCCGAAGGAGCCGCGTCCGCTCCATTCGGCGAGCGTCGCTTGTACACCGCGGCGACACCGGGCCCAAAAAAGGGAATGCGTGTCGGATGCTATTAGCGCGATAATGCGCACGCACGCGGGCGCTTTGCGCAACTGCGCGTATCGCGATCTCCCCACCCCGCTGACGCGCCGAGGCGTTAAAGCGAGCCTGCCGAAAGTCTTCGACTCATCCTGTCGGCTCCTCCCCCTCCCGCCTCATTATCAAGCGCGAGGATTGACGTTCGCTTGCGCGCCGGTGAAACGAGGTGTGCTCACGAGAAGCCCGGCTTTTGTGCCCGGAAGTTTTTGTGCCCGCGGAAATTATGATGTTAATGATGCATTCGCGCGGCGATGATTCTCAGGTCAAAAGGACGCACTTTCGACGGAGGAAGCCCGTGCATGAGAATGGACGTCGGATTGTTTAGCCTTTGTGAACGTGTCTCTTATGGTAATCGCGCTAGACGGAGCCGTCGTTCTTTTTTTTTCGCTGCTCGCCGTAATTTCGGCCAATTCGCATGTTGATGTATTCACGAGAGAAAAAAAACGTGGCGCGCGGAGAAAAAACGATGCAGCGAAATTCGTCATTTGAATAACCTTCGCTCTCAAAGCCGCGCGTTACTTATCGAGCGGACAGCTATAGATAGTCGCGGCATTCGAGGAATGTTACCTTTAATAAAATGCACTATTTGCACAGGATTGTAAATGAAGGTGAAACGTTGTGCTTATATAGTGAGCAACGGTGAACTGAGCGTAATGAAGCGCTCGATGAGCGAGGGATATGTTCGATGTGCGCTCTTTCAATTTTTAAGGCGCGGAGCAGCGAGCGCGAGGTATCCTCCGAGTGCGAGCGTAAAAAACACTTTAGCGCACCGAGTTAAAAATCTTAATGTCTCGGGTAAACTGGTTCCGAGCCCATTCATTATTAGCGCCCCACTCGGTTAATTCCGTTTTTATAGGCTTTCATAGCCAATGATAGACATTTTATGGTTAATTCATTCAATTTTCCTAATGCTGTTTACAAGCGACTACTAATTTCATTCACGAAAAACAGTCGGAAAAACGAAGTATTTAGATTTTAAATCTATTAAATGCGTGCTTACAAATCTTTATAAAACAAAAATTAATTTTTTTAAGACAATTTCTACAGATTTTATATCAAAAATAATTAATACTACTAACCAGACGATAATAAACGAAGACTTTTTTATCTAAACTTTATTTTTCTAAAAAAATTCATTTAAAATAACCCATTAAAATTTCAAAAAGAAACGAGCAAATCATTAATTCTTATGTATCAACCCGAATAATCAATTCGTACACCGCGATCTACACTTTTCGCGTGGGAGTACAACATTCTCGGCGGGCGATCCGAAATCCGCGATCGAGCGGCCGCTCCAAAAAAAAAGGAGCGCTCGCGCTCACCGCAGCCAACCTGCGCCAAGATCTCAATCTCCCCTGTAGCGCTCGAATTTCGACATCTCGCCAAGTGTAAACACGCGCCGATAAAGACCTCTCTCTCCTCTCTCTCGCTCGAGAAAAAAAAAAAAAGGCGAGCCATCCGTCCCCTGTAATCTCGATCGGCGGGACGGAAATCGCGAGGGGGCGAGGTAAATTGCCGCGGAGACAATAACGATAAACATGACAATTAGAACCGCCGTTGGGGAGGGGGGACGCTACGCGTAACGAGGATCCGGTTTTTCCCGCGCGGATTCGCGGAACCGAGGGACAAAGGGCTCGCCAATGAGCCGGGCGTTTAAATCGCCCCGGCGCGCCGGTGATTTAAACGCGCGGCGGGAAACGCGCGCCGGGGATGCGAGAAAGGAAACGAGGCCGGGAAGACAATGAAAGCCGATCGAGACGAAAGTGACGAGTCGCTTTGTAATTTGGCGATTAATTGCGAGGCGTGCGGATTGGATTAAGTGGAACAATGAGGTGTATTAAGGAGCCGCTTGCGCGCGGGGATCGTTAATATTTAAATTTTGAGAGATTGGGATCTCGCGGCGGACAATACGCTGGTGCAATATCTTTGTTTTATTATCGGGGAGCGTGATCGTCGTGCATTAGTAATCGACTTATAAATTGGTTCTAGAGTTCCCGCGCGCGCGTGCAATCGCGCTACTTGGAGAGTATGAGAAAAGCTGCGGCGAAGGTTTCTTTTGATTCATGTTTAAAAATGAGTCGCTCGAAATTTTTTTGCGCACACGGCGATGATGCGATGAGGAGCATAATAATAATGCGAAAGCTTCTCTGACCTACATGCATTTATTAACGATCTTACTTTTACTTGCAGCCGCATTAAACGTTTCTAAAATGCTTTAAAAAATTTCTAAACTTTATAATGAATATTACAAAAGAGATCTTGATGAAAAATAATTGTTAAGAGTAGTCCTACTACTTCTTGCAATTTTTATACGTCATCAGTGTTTAAAACAAAAAATCGTTCACCGACAAAATCCAAAAGTCGAATCTGAGCGTCGCTCTCGACTTACGACAATTGTCGTAAGTCTGCTGGAAATGGCAAACTGAAATCAATTGAAAGCGATTGAAAATTTAATGGATTTGAATAGTGAATCTTAATACCAACTTTTACATTTAAAAAACGATGAAAAATTTTAGAAATCGATTAAAAACGACAGAAGCGAATACAATTTTAAACGATAGAAGTATATTAAAATTGAAAACGATAGAAGTGGATTAAAACTTCTTTTCATCGACTTTAGACTTCTATCGTTTTTAATTGACTTCTATCATTTTCAATCGTTTAATCGAAACCAAATGTGAGACTTGGCATTAAGATTCACTATTCAAATCGATTAAATTTTCTATCGTTTTGAATCGACCATTTCCAGCAGGGAAATCCAAAAAAAATCCTCGCGAACGAAAAAACGAAAAAAAAAGCCGCGCTGCCAGGACGAACGTAAATAATCTGCAACTCAGGTATAACAAAAAAGCCCATAACCCAGGCGGCGTGTACACCAATCGAGTGGTCGTCGGGAACTGTACCGCGAGTCCGGCGAACGGGGGAGTAGAGAGAGACACATCTCCGCCTTGCGGGAGCTCGCCGATGTAGAAAAGGAGAGCGAGGCGCGCGCGGTATGCGCGCGGCACCCATACACGCTCGCGCGGTCCTGCGGAGTTCGCCGAGAGCGAGAAAGAGGACTCGTGGGTGGGCGATCGTAGGCCGCGAGCGCGCCGCGCAGCTGGCACGGCACACCACGTGACCTCCCCAAGGACGCGGCCATTTTCAATGAAAATATCCTCCTCTCGCTCTCGCCTTCCTCTCCTCTCGTTTTTTTTTTTTTTTCTTTCCGTCGCTTTTCGAGCCGATGAATGAGAGCCGCGGATCGGCCGTGTAACGCGCGCGTGGGCGGCGTTTTTCGTGAAAAACGAGGCGACTTTTCGAGTGAGGGATACGACACGCGAGACGGGAGCGGAGTGACCGCGAGGGACACCTTGGCCCCGAGCACCGTCGTGGGAGTTTTCGTAAATTAGTCGCTGACATTGAGCCGAGTGGCACTTTTTTTGCGGAGGCGTTTTATCTTAATTTCCAGATTTCGTTTTTTCTTCGGGTTTATAAAGTATAATATGCGAATGCAGGAGTTCCAGTCGCTGGCTATTGTTGTTCCTTTATTTTCAGCGATAAAACTTTGTTATTTTACGTTTTCCTTATTCTTAAAAGAGATCGAGATGAAACATCAGCTGGTCGTACACTTAAAGTTGAGGCTCGAACGAGTAATTGAAAAGGCAACGAGTAATCTGTAATTAGAAATCGCTGTGTTTTCCAGTAAAAGAAAACGCAAAAAAAACCGGTTGATTACGAGCCCAGGAATCTGTGTACCCAACTCCGATTCCGCGAACGACCGCTTGAAAACGCAAAACACGATTTATCTAAGTACAAACACGTCGAGGCGAAAAATCGACAAATCGACCGTATAAGAAATGTGTCAAAGACGCGTGCCCGCACCGCGAAAGTCAATTCAAGGCGATCTAAAAAAAAGGCGCTCGTGAATTTCGCGCGAGTGCACTTCCTGCGCGCTCGTTTTTTTTTTCCGAAAAAAATCGCGCGAATAAAAAAGAGCGCCAGGATCCGATCGTTATCGGGCCGGCGCGAACTTTCTCCCGCGTTTTCCCTTCGCACTTACACCGTGGCCGAATCAAACGGCGATCGCATCGCGCACACATCGTGCAGAAAACAACGAGCTACCACTTTCGATCGCGCGCGCCGATAAAGCTGCCGGAATTCTTCCTGTATTACGATACCGATTCCCCTGTAACTCGTTTTTTTTTTTTTTTTTTCCTTCCTCGATTCCATATTTAGCGCGGTGTGTAACTGACGCTCCTCGGGCAGCTCGGCCCGTAAAAAAATATAGTTATTGTACGGAGGAAAAGAAACGAAAGGACACCGTGCGTTACGCCGGTCTACTTATGTGCTCCGCTCGCGATGAAATAATACGAAAATGAAAATATTCTCACGTTTCAGCGGTGACGCAACAATTTGGTAACGGGAAAAACGAACGCGAGCTTGTTTGAATTTTCAGAAAACACGAGCTCCTTAAACAAGCCGCTTTATTACCCCAGATACACTTGAAATTTAGCTTTGTCCCGTGAAATGTGTGCGCACGGCTCTGCAAAGCGACGCTTTGACGCGATACCGATCGTGCGTTCTCACATTAAGATTATTAGCCGTTTGAAATGGTTCGGCGTCGGGAATGAAAAAAACTGACGCGCGACGGGCATAATCCATTGCTCAATGGGCGCGCGATGTCTATCAAAGAGACGTTAAAAGCCCTGAGTAAACGTCGCACGTGTGTACACAAACGTTTTATGCGCCGCGCTTTCTAGAAATTCCCCGGCGGCGATAATTCAAATTTTCCCGCCGGGGCTGAATCACGCTTGCCGCGGTTCTCCGAAAGCTCGACGAAATTTATTAGTCCGCTAGGAGAAAAATCGCCGAATTTTTTGATAAACCGCAAAAGCGAGCGCCGTAAATTTTCCACGCCGTTCGAGCACCTTTTAAAAATCTGCGCGTAGGCAGGTGAATTACTATTATTACAGCGAAAAAAAAGGAGAACAACCGCAATTCTGAATCAGTAGAGGAGGAAAAATTTTATATCTTTCGCTCAGCCTTTAAAATAAAAAAAGACCTTCGCGTCGCGAGCAATAAACAATAAATTTTTTTCCTTCTCTCCAAAAGTTAAAGCGAGGCAACAAAAAGAGCGACCACCCGACAAACAGAAAAAAAGCGAATTCCCCATGAAAACATAAACAAAAGGAAAAACGTCGAATCTCCACAAACAACGTTTCTCTGGACAAAACACTCGCGGATCCCGTAAACGAAGAGCCGCAGAATCGCCGAGTAGGGAAGATAAAAAGAAAAGGAACGGGCAGATTCGCGACGAAGGAGTACCTCGCGCTCGCGCGAAAGAAGGAGAGTACGGAGCCCGCGAGCTCTCGCTTACGTAATTTCACTTGCTGCGCAACTTGGGGTACACATGCACATAGGTGCGCGGCGCACACGTAAGCGCGGCGCTTACATTGTGCCGCGGCGGCTCTTTCCCGCGCGTCGCCGCCTCCGTGTGCGGCGCCGATATACATTCGCGCGCCGTAGGTGTGGGCGAAGGAGACGAGTCCGCGCGCGCGGCGAAAAGCCTCGGGGTTCGATCGTGATCGACGTACCGAATGGGCCTTTCTTCCACGTCGACTCCGCGGGATTCTTTTTTTTCTCACTCGCTTCGAAATTTTCGTTCCTTTTAAATCGGTGAAATTTTCGGCCGCGCTTTTATGGAACCTTGATCTTAATTAATCGTTTGCACTGAGAGAATGTGTGTTTAAGGAGGATGGGTTAGAGAGTAGTATTCAATAATAGCTTTTGTAAAGCGAAATGGATTTTTTAGATCGACAGCGAATTTTAAACAATTATCGAGCGGTCTAAAAATAACGTTGACTACTCTGAAGATGGAGAATTCATCTTGAGAATTAAAAATTAATTTTAAACATTATTCACTGATTTTCAAAAGAACGACGCATAAATTAATCTTGAAAATAGAAGAAAATTCAAGAATAATTAAGTAACTATTAAAAAAATACGCACCTTCTTAAAAATCATTGAATAAACACATAAATCACTATCTAACCTATGGGAAAAAATCATAATTGATTGATCACTTTCCACTCTCCACCCAAAATAGTATACAGTGAAATAAGGGCGAAACTTGGGCCTTTTTTGACGGACTGTGAGCTTGCAACGGGTGATGTAAAAAGCCCCTTTGCTCGATGTGCACGCAGTATTTATTATATAAAGCGTAGACTTTTTATTTTAACGACATATAACCAAATTAAAAGGTTCGTCGAGATTTAAAAAAACAAGCTCAAAGAGAAGAATTTTGAAGGAGTTACATTTACCTCGTTTTAGAAATCGGAGAAACGCGCAAATCGCAAAAAAGTGAATTCACTACCTTATCCGATAATCCGCGCGATCGCGCAGCTTCTGCGTCGCTCGTCATCTCCGGCTCGCTCGGCACATTCCGGAGCGGCTCTCCCCCTTTTTTTTTTTGTACCCCGATCGGCTTCGCGGAAGCCCGGTAGCTCCCTCGGCCTTTCGCGGACTCCCGTGCGGTCTCTCGCCCAATTCTTCTCCTCGCGCCGCTCTCTCGCTCGCGAAATGCATCCACCTCTCTCTCTCTCTCGCGGTGTCCCTCGCTCGAGCGCGCGCCGATATCGGCGTCCCTCTCGCATTCCTCCGGCGCGCTCGCGCGCCTCCTAAGCTCCTAAGCCGATGCTGCACTGCTCACCTTTCCCTTCTTCGACGAGGAGTCGCCGCGCGCCGATACCTTTCCGCGAGCTCCCGACGCGGTGACGTAATTTCGGCGCGCTCGTTGCGCAACCGGGTGCACCAGCGGTCCCGGTCCGACGTTTGTACCTCGTGTGCGGCGCAGCCTCCCTCGGGGTGTCCTCGGCCGGGCCTCGCGGGTAAACAAGGCGAGGCGGTGTTTCGCGTGTCTCGAGGCACTTGTGCGGGGAGCACGCGCGAATCGGTTGCTGGCCCGGGAGCTGCCGCGGCGACTCTGCCGAGCGCCGAGCGCCGGATCCGTGGGCAGGCTCTCGCGCGCCGCGCCGAGATGGAAGTGGTGGGCAGGCAGGTAGGCGCGCCGTGGGGGGAGCGCCACGGCGGGGGAAGGGGGCCACAGCCGAGCATATACGCGCTGCCGCCGCGGACGTGTCTTGAATGGAGCGGCGGCCGACGGTGAGAGAGAGAGAGATACCTTCTTCCCCCCCCCCCACGATCCCCTCCTCGGGCCCGGCCGCGCGGGATTCCTCTCGCGATTTTGCGAGAGAGAGACCAGGGGGATTCTGTGCGGGGAGAGAGAGAGGCACGTGCGCCGCGTCGATCGATGACGCTCGCAAGATCGGGACACCTGGCGACCGCCCGTACACCGTGTTTTTGTTTTGGGAGACGAGGTTTCCTCGGTATGCGGGTGTGGCTGTGCACGAACTTGGAGCTAAGCCGAATTTTTTCACCGAGGGAGTGGAAATTGGTGACGAATGTGTAGGTCTCCCTTTTAGTTTAGAACTTTGCGCCAAAAATTATGTGCATTTTTTTCTGAATTGGTAGAAATTAGCTAGAGATCGTAAATTTAAAAAAGAAAAACTTAAAATGTTTCAATGTAAACGAATTGATTTGTATCTAATCTTTACTATTTAACATTTCGTATAAAAGAACACATCTCCAAGCATACAAGTATTTCCGAGAGCCGTACTTTACTAATCTTGGTTTTTTGAGGATTCTATAAATACCACTTATGTTTTGTTTTCGTTTTTTCTTTCCGTGAAATAGGTGTGAACAAGCGGTCGTCACGGTTTCCAAAAAAAAACATAAAATTCTCACGTCGCACCGGCAGTCACACTCCTCATTTTTTACCTATCAGTAGTATGAGTCAGATCCGTCAAGACCCGTCCGGTATATCGAGCATCTAAATCACGCTCAAAGTCTGAGACGCGCGTTTAATTAGCCTATTAACTCCGGTCTCGATATTTGCGCTGGTAATAAGAAAACAAAGGCGTCCGCTCAAGGATTTCGCGGGAACCAATTACTCGTCCAAATGTGCAAGCGATGCAGCGAAGCTGCAACCGATCGCCGGCGATACACGCGCGATCGGTGGAAGGAAGCAGCGCTCGTAACGATTTTTAAACGCGACAAGCGGAAAAACGAGACTGTCGCGTTAGAAAGAGAAACGCCGCGGAGACAAAGTCTTTTGGGCGCGGAAGCCGATAAATGGCACAACGGTCTTAAGGCCGCAGCACGTAGTCGCGCCTTTTTTTCTCCCCCCGCCGCGCCGATTTCTCCTGCCCGACTGCGACACGGAGAAAACACCTGCGTGCCTCTCTTTGACGGATAATGTATCACTCCAGTGACGGCGGATTTCGCCGGGAGGCTACTTTTCTGCCGCGGATACAAACTCGTCCGTGAAACTTTTCTCGATCGGATCGATCGCACACCGATCGCGGGGTAAAAATTCACTCGAGGCCACTCATTTTACGCTCCGATGCAAATTGCAAAGCTTACGGTAATTTGCCCGGATGATGTTAGAGCCGAGTGCGGGGGCACGCGCGGTGTACAGCGTATTTCCCACTGGGCATTCGTAATCCGGCCCCGGGAACTATTACATGACTCAACGCACGATCATTGTGATATAATTACATTTTAAGCCGAATATGGGACGGAGCATCATCAGGCTGAAACGTTAAGTGACTTTTCGAGTCGGAATCTTGATGTGCATTTAAAAAAAAAAAAAACTGTTTCAACGAAACGAGATTTTTGAAAGGAGGGTTTTTAATGCTTCGTGGTTTTTAGCAAATATTTTTTTTATTATTACACAATTAAGCTTTCTACGTTTAAGTAACGTTAATAGATGTTTTTTTGCGGATAAAAAGTATT
>JAXIUT010020149.1:36870-72492 GCA_035586675.1 Eurytoma californica | reverse complement strand
CATGAAACAAACTTCTAAAATGTTTTTAGAGAAACTTTTTTTTTTACTATCACAAAGCTTCCTCTAGGAGGAAGCAAAAATATTTAAAGATTCGCGACCCATGGTTATATTTTAATTATAATAAAAATTCAGTTAATTTTACCGGGAAGCTTTAGATAATAATTTTAAATATAAACCTAATTTTCTGATCTTCGTTCCGCTAGTATTTAAAAGATATTGGCATTTACAACAGACAGAACTCAAACTGAATTACCTTACAGCTTTTTTTTTCTGCAAAGAAGAGAAGTAAATAAAAATTCTGTGACAACGAATTGATAGGAATTTAAAAAAATATTGGCTCGGTATGGCATGCAATTCGAAAAAAACGCTCGTCCCCATTTTCAATAAAAAAGTTTCCCCGTTTTCGCTTCGACATTCGCCAAAAGCTTGTTGCGGAAATTTCGCACGGTGCAGTTCCAAGAGGTCGAGCGGGTTAAAAATGAATGAAAAAACCGAATCTATTTGCACGGTGAGAGCTTGCGCGCGCGACAAACAGCGGGCTACGAAGAAGGCGCGACGCAATTGTCCCTGCAGCCGGGGGCGCAGCGATCAATTCGCACGCGGGAGCGCGCAAAAACGTTAAATATTGACAAGGCGGAAATTCGCGCGTAACGCGATCGAGTTTGCAAATAAGCTCCGCCGTCGCTCTTCGCCGGCGCGCGTACCTATATAATGCAGCGGCAAAGGTGCGCCGCGCCCCGGCATCAGGTGGCCAAGTCCGAAGGCCATTAAGGAATCCCTGCGTCGGCTTAATCGCATCCGATGCGTGCCCCATAATCGGCGTCGCGTGCGATAATGACATTCGCCCTCTCCTCGACACCTCTGCGGGGATGACGCATCTCGCTTCTCCCTCTCTCTCTCTTGCCCGCGTCCGCGTTTCCATCCCGGCGTTTGTTTACCGAGGTCCGAGTGTGCCCTCGGTCAAACAGCTTCGGTGCGAAATCCTTTTTTTAGCGATGGGCGAATGATTTCCCGCTGCTTTCATGGAAATGCCTAGTTTGTGAGAACTCGTACATTGAATAGGGGATCTGAGGGTGCGTAGGGAGAAGCCCGATTTGATGTATATTAATATTTTAGCGAAGGTTATTTTTCTTCATAAAGTAAGGTTGATAGTTTATTTGTGTTTTAAAGCTGCACGGAAAGAAAAATAATAGAAATCTTGTCCCTTTTATTCGGCAGATTTTTAATCCAACGAAATGCAGGATCAATATTGATCGTTAATGTTTTTGCAAGTGGAGTGGAGAAAGTAACTCTAGATAGTATGGTAAAAAAATGTATCAGTAATAACGCTGTAGAAGGGCAGTATATGGAGTGCGAATAATTTAATTAAAAATTATAAACATAGGTAAATTAAATTAAATCGCAATAAAAATATAATCGCATAAAATTCTTCTTTTTTATTGTAAGATTAACCAAGAGCTACGGAATCGGGGATAATAATAACCGACGTTTGGAAATGAAGTAGTTTTTCACGCGTCGCAAGGAAGAAAAGTGTACTTTTCTTAATATAATATCTGCAAAATCGTGTATATAACACCATTTCTTCTAAAAATGCTGAATAAATATTGTCCCTCACGTTCGTTCATAAATACTCACTTACACTGTTTATGTCACGAAAATGGGCAAGATATAGTGAACAACGTATCCTCATAGGTGATGAGAACGCGCATTATTCGATCCGAGCGAAGCCGACATGAGTTCGCAGTGGAAATGGTCGACGCGCAGTCAGCCGCTCTCGATGCGACTAATTGGAGCTCACTTAGGACATCCCAACACCCCGTATTAATAATTTTGTTATCGTCGCGACATTGGAAAACGAGACGTGATTGTCATAAATTTCCCTAGACTAGGGAACTAGACCAAGATTTAGCAAACTACAAATCTTTACTTGTATTCCCCTGATCAAGACGATACTAAACTAAAGCATCAATTTTCTCACCAACGTCTTGGTGAGAAAATTGAACATTTTGCACTAAAATTCATTTAAAACTAAATTATTTAAATAAATAAGAGTATATATCTTTAACAAGTCCTTTACATTGTACTTTGAATCAGAGTAATCGCGCCTCTAAAGCGCGCCCAAGCGAGTATAGCGAGATGCAGACAATTATATAAGGTAATTAAGGGGAAGCGTTGTATCGTTAACAACAATTCATTATCAGAATTTTTAGAAAAATTACTAATATAGAGACAGGGATTTAGTATCATTTTAGTGAAATTACACTAATTTATTTAGTGATTTTTCACTAATTCAACTTTAGATAGACAAAAGTTACTTAATTAAATAAAAAATTGTATCGTGGATAAGTACATGTATATCCTATAGGTGAGAAGTGAAAGAGGGAAGGAAAAAAATCGAATCCGAAATCATCGTCTCGTTCTCTCTCGTCGATCGGAGCCCCCGACCAAAGAGTGGCAGAAGACTCTCTGGTCCAGACCCGAGCCAATATCCGGCGAACTCCAACGCATTGCGAGAAGCTAAAGGATGAACCCCTGCGAGACCTAATTTGATAAATTGTAGCGGTTACCACGCTCCACCTTTTCTCGGACAAATCATTATTTATTCATAAAAGTTATTATAGATTCCTTCATCTTAATTTTTTATATAAATAATCTCTCGCCCCTCCGAAGCCACACTGCATTTGCCTAGGGTAGGCCTATGCAACGGGAAAAACCTACGGGCAAACCCGCAGCGAGATAAATGTCCATCAGGAAAACCCACTCCGGAGTGTTGATATGGCGAGGCTGCTTAAATTAGGTGCCCGTGTCACATTTCGTACACTTGTCCATCCAATTTGTCACTATCACACCTCCCGCTCGCTTTACTGAGTGCGAGGCAACACCTGAGCGATGAAAAAAGTCAGCCAGCAGTCACCCGTCCTTCTCGTAAAAAGCGAGAGTGCGACTCGTAAAAAGCGAGAGACAGAGCGCGCGCGAAAACTAATTGCTTGGTTCACTGTGGTTTGAGATTTGACTTGGCTAGTGTAGCAGGAACAGTGAAATGACCTCACATGCAAACAAATGCAATCAAATAAAAAAATTAATTTGTGATTCGAAAATAATTTTTCAGTTTTTCTGGTTCATCACTTGAAACTATTTAATTTAAATAATAATCTTTCTTTTAAACCACTTTCTCACGCCTAAGGACGACAACTGAAATTTTAATAATTAATGAAATAGAAAATCGATTCTACATCACTCTCTTATCATTTGAATTTATAAAGCACTGTAGTAAAATTAATTTGCAAAAGTTACGCGGCACCTTAATGTGAAAATTTTTCTAATTTGTTAAACCTTTTTCTTACGTTACCTTTTTCCCGTGCTCTCCGGTGACAAGATCAAGACTCCGGGAAATCTCGCGTTGGCCTTAGCGCTGAATAGTCCCGCAGGCTCACCTGCGAAATCGTCGATCGGGCAACCGAAGCGAACGTCGCATCAGCGCCGAGGGGCTCGCGGATGCCGAAGGAGGGGCTGCGCGATGCTCGCTGTGTCGGCGGTCCGGCGGGGGTGGGTGTACGCGCACGCATCCCCTGCGCAGCGCGGCGCGGCGCGTATTTAAGAGCCGATGCCGGCGGCCGTCTCGCCACTCTGTCTCTCGTACGCTTCCGGCTCGGCTCTCCCCCACAGCAGCAACAAGCCGAGGCACCGATAACAGGACCCAGCGGCTAACTAACCCACGATCACCGGTGAGTCTCTTTCTCCGGCAGTGTCAGTGCTTTTTGCATTCTCTGTCTTAATTTCGAGCCGCCAGCGCGCGGGCTGTCGTCTTGCTTTTTTAACAACGCTTTCGTGGTACCGGTGCTGAAATACCTGCGCTAATTTACGGGAGTTTCGCCGATGGTTTCACTATTTTCATTTTGACTTTGGATACTTTTATTTAAAGCTTGAGAACAGAACATTTGCAATTCTTTCTGGATAAGGCGATGAGTTCGAGTTTTTACTTCAATTGTACAGAAAAGAAATAATTTTAATAGGAGTAAAGATCGGCAACCGGTACGTTCAGATAACAATTTTGTTGGTGAAGCAAATTTTCAAAAATTTATTTATAATTTCTGGTTTATCATTTAATGAGTTTCTGTTTTTAGACACAAGAATCGTAGAAAGATTTTAACTTCGAAAATTAAATTTTGAATGGCCAACTCTCGTTAAAATGCAGCAGTTATTTTCATAAAACGATTTATTTAAGTACCATGATTTATTTTCAAATTGCAGGACATTTTAAAATTGTAATATTATTTTAAATTTCATTGCGTGCATATTATATTATGTAAATCAAGAAGATTTAACAAATTTTTAATAAATATTCAGTTTATTTTACGTTGGAAATTCATTAACATTTGAAGATTAACGTGAAGATTTCTTTTGTGTCTGTGACTTGTCGTCGAGTGAAATAATTTCTATGTTAGATTTGAATAAAATTAGACAGTTGCATTCTACAGGTGCATAGAGATAGTTTCACATATTAAGAAACCTAGATAAACTGTAGGATTTAACGAGAACTGAATTTATTGTGGTCGATAGTTTGATCATTTTTTTTACGAATTGTGCAATAAATAGAAGAGATTGTTCCAAATGTTTTTATTCATAATATAATATTTTTTCAATATTTTTTTTGTATATTCTGTACGCAGTATCATTCTTTTTATTGCTAATGCGCGTTTCCGACAGAAATTTTTATAGTTAACAACTGTTATATGAAACTATAAAATTTTAAAACTATTTCAGCTAAAATAAAGAAAAGTAAAACAAAAATAACGATGAAAATTTCGTCAAAGAACCACAAAATACGTTTTAGAGTACTCGCAGTTTGTGCTGAGTTTGTGCTTGCATGAATCAGTTACATCATAAAATAAAATAACAGATTTCAGGGTAAAATGAACTTACGTAAGAAACTCATTGCATATAATACTGATTCGTTTATCCTCTAAAATGCAGAGTCCATAGCGGCGAGCAATAAAAGTATGGGAGCACGATTTGCCGATGAAGTTCTTAAAATATTCCTTTATTTTCTTTGAAAAGCAAGGTAGAGGAGTCGAGTCGGTACGTCCCTGCGACGGACTGCGGAAAAACGCGCGGCGCATAAAGTTGCTATCTGCGGCTACGTCCGCCCGAGGCGCGCCGCCTGCGCGCAAGTACTTACTTTCGAAAACTGTTGCGCGATGCTTGATCATTTTGTCCTTCCCTTGCCGAGAACTTCCGCGCCTCCCGGACATAGTTTCCGCGCGCTTAGTCGCGCCAAAAGAAAAAGAATAATTCTGGCTCCCGTGGGAGATTCTCGGAGCGAGTAAAAGATTTGGGAGAATTTCAAAAGGGTCGAATCAGCTTCTCGAGTAAAGCATCTGCTCCGTACTCCTTTCTTTATTTCATTTTGTGGCTTTTACCTGTTTTTTTTTTATACTTTTTCGGTAAATTTTGTGACATTGTATGACGTTCGCAATCGATCCCACTGCTGCCTCTCGCTTATATTTAGAAATATCTATTCTAGAAAATTGAGGTTGTTAAATTAGGATAGATGGTTCGGAAAAAAAGCTGAAGATTGAAGAAAGAAGCAAACGTACAATAAAAGTTATTTCTATACATTTTTGGACAATTTTAATAAAAAAAACAGAGATAGAAACATTCTTTAGCAATTTCTCCCACATTAAAAATGTTATCAATCCGAGAGCTATTTTCGTACAAAAATACTGTTTATTTTGCAGCAATTCATCGCCATTCTTATATCACAACGCGTGTTCTATTTCCAATTTCTTTTGATAAAAAAGGTAAAGAAAAATTTAGAAAATCAGTTATCCAGAACCAGTATCTCCCACATCAAAATCTCTAATTAACGAAAATAAGCGCGTATATCCTTTTTATTCTCGTGAAAATAAAAGACGGGTGGTGTTTGCGATAATTTTCGTAACACGCGACGTCGATCAGGGGCAATGTCGAGGCTGGAGAACCTTCGGCGCGTTGTGCCGATGCAGAGGGACGTCGGGCTGTCAGTTTTTTTTTCATTAGAGTGTCCCTGGTGTCTCCGCGACGCACCGTCGCACCCGCGATTAATTCCGCGGTTGCCCCGTGTGCAATCTAGCCCGGCCCTGTTGACGCGCAACCCGACGTACAATTTTCGGCGTACGCGGCCTCTGAACTGAGACTCTTCGCTTTTTGTAAGGCCGTCGGCTGGTTGCACTACAGGTGGGGCTCTAGTGTCATGTGGATATAGCGGAGTTAGCTGTACATAAAAGTGATATTAATATGCATCGTGTTCTTCGAATCGTTGCTGAAATAAGCGGTGATGGTATAATTTGGTTTTGTTGACGAACTTTTTTTTTAGTGAACTTTTTTCTATTTTCTGTATTTCTTTAAAATTAAAAAACTTAAAAATAAGTGATTTACCTAAATTTTATAAGTTAAGATCATTTTAAATACAAAGTATTCAATTTTACAAGTTTTATACTTATTTTTAAGCAAAAGTTCTTTCAATGTTTTGATTATTAAAAGTCAATCTATGTTTGGACTAAGGAGAATAAATGAGATGCGATGTACTTATAATTTTTCTGTGCAGGGAAAGGGTTTTTCTTGAAGGAGGAGTCAAGATGCGTCTAATCCCTTTAGCGAACTGTGATTCACTGCTAGACCAAGAACTAGATGTTTTCCTTTCATTAAAAAGAAAGTTTATTACAGGAGTTAACTCACTTCGAAAAATCCAATATACAATATGCCCTTCTAGTACCCAGATAGAAGTAAATCATTTTACGTGTGCCATCCCTACATTCATAACTCTTGTTCATAGACAATTAACACATTACTATCATTTTGTACATCTTTTAATTTAATATCAAAATTGTGTAAAAGGAAATATCGTAAATTTTGATTTATGGTTGACATACATTACACATATTGCACATACCGCAAAGTCCTACTAAGTTTTTGTTAATCATATAAAACAGTATTTTTTAATAACATCGGGACATCAGATACATATATTCATTCCTAATATTATATCGCAGAACAAATATTTGTTTTAAATTATTTATTGTGATATACTCCTAAAATAATAATTACAGGTACTATATTTTAGTATACCACAAAATAGGAGGAAGGGAAAATAGTTGAAGGTTTTAGCAAAACGTCTATTGGACGACATAAAATACTCATTTACATTATAAAAATGAGGAGAAAAAGAGCGATTAGCATCAAAGAGAGGCAAATGCGGAGGCCACTTAAAATTTCATTGGACGGCAAATTGGCGCGGATAACGAAGTGCGCGCGCGTGCAATCGCCACCGTTCGTAGGCTCTGAGGGAAATCGAGCATCTCCTCCGAGCGACGTTTTGTCTCCGGCGTGATAACCAAGCTGCGTGATTTTCGACTCCATCAAATTACATTCATATACGTTTTCACAAAATTGTTGCAGGTAATTTCGCGTAATATTGATGCTCGTTAACAGGATAGATTAATTAGTAAAAGATACGCTTGAGAGTAACGTTTCTTAAAAAATTGCCAACAAATTCCAATTTTTTTTTTAATAATACTTTATTAGTAAATAATTTTCAAAATTTTAAATAATTTTACTTCTTTGATAACATTATTGAATTCCTTTGGTAAGTAAAAGGTAATTAAGAAAATTTCACGTATCAATTTCATGTAAATTCAAATAGATTATTATATCATAAAGTTATGCGGGTGTTAGCTTTGACTGATGAAAATTTCCGAACGTTTCAGAGAACTGAGCCGCATTAGCGAGTTATTATTTTCGTGGTATCGGAATATTATCTCCAGCGACTTTGTACTTTGGCTATGCATATTCGATATTTACCAACAGAGCTGAGATCATTATTAAATATAATCAACCTTCCGTAAATAACTTTACCGCAATTATAACAGAAAAATGTAACATTATATTATAAGTTCAAAATTGAAATAAAACAAGCACTTCTCGTTTTAATAAACAGAATTTACATCACAAAGTTTTGGTTCTATGATGAGCAATGATTAAAAGCTTTTTAATTACATTTTGATTGATCAGAGTTCGATTCTTATTAGCCACATTATTGCCAATTAAGCTCCTGGAAAATTGGAAACTACCTATCTTTTTAGTTTTTTCTGCATACTTGGAATTTTCTATAGAAACTCGCAGTCTTTTAGCGAAGAAGAAAAATTCAAATTTCGCCAGTCATTGCATTCTCCGCGCAAAACGCTAGTATACGAATTTTTGTTTCCTGTCTGTAATTTCAACCAAATTCCTTCTATTGCATTTCGTGTAAGGGTTGCGCAACACATCAATGAAGTTTCAGTCAGTCCTGTATTGGGATACGAAATTTTAGTAATAATACGCGGTTATGACTTGTCCTTTATAAAGGAATGCGACAAAGTTAATAAGAACCAATAAAAGTTTTTATTAGATTTTTATCGGTTTACGGTTTCATTCTATTTATTGTTGTATCGGTTTTCATAATTTAGGGCCTGTTTTTTTCTAGATAAAAATCTAAGAATACGAAAATAATGTAAACAAAAAAATTTATATCGTAAAAATGAAAAAGAAAGTTAATTTTACACATTTTCATAATAATAAAGTTGTTTCGCTGCAAAAACTTTAATTAAATTCAACAATTAAAGATTGAAACGTTCGCGCTCTTACTAAATCTACGGAAAGTGAAATTTGCACAGTGATTTTGGCGAGTTCTCCGAAGAAGTTACTACGCAATTCGAGTAATTCCTTTGTTTGACGGGGACACGTTCGGAATCGCGCGTATATTTCATTGACCGCGTTGTGACATCAAAGAATAGGTGTATCTACTTTGCATGGGTCGAGTAAATAAAATGCAAATAAATTGATAAATAATCGAATGGCCCTATCCAAAAGGAAAAAGATAAAAAAAACTGCTTTAAAATCCAAATCAATCACAAGTGTACGCATATTTAGTTTTCATTATAAATGAACTGTGCTAAAAAAAGAAAATAATATATACCGCCTACTCTAAATGTACGTTAAAACTCTGTCAGATGTTACTCGAACGTATATCGCACTCGAAACAGATAAAATGTATTCATCGGCACGACCCATTTAAAAATATTCACATGATTTCTCTAAAATAATAGAAAAACAGAAAAATAATAAACAATAAAATATAAGTATATACAACAAAACTAAAGCGAAATGTTATTAAAAAATAGATTGATTTAAAAAAGAATTATTTCGGATATAGCTGTTTTACTTGTTGAATCCAATAAACTTCTATTATTAAGTCCAATTTTATCTAAGTTAAATTAAAATTATGGTCTTGTTGGATGCCAGACAAAAAGTAACCCTGTAGCTAAAATATCTGCGATTTTATTTTTCGAGAACATTCGTATCCATATTGTATCCACAAAGCTACAGAAACAATAAATTCGTTTAAATCCGGATTCAATAACATATTTTCATTGAGAAAAGGAAGTGAAGAGACAGATACTAGTACATATAAAAACAGTTATTGTACAATTTCGTTGATATCCCGATCAGCTATTTATTAAAATTTGTCGTTTAAAGTTTCTTCTATTATAAATTTTCCGGAATAAACAATACAATTATTACAATAACAAATGTGGTCGTCTTAGTTTATTACATAAACATAAAGAACGAAAACAGAATTAGATACATTAACCTGCTGAAACTGAATACAGGCTATAAAATTTTAATTATGACGTTACATAGTTTCTAAATAAATAAAAAGATTTAATGATGTCATTTGCGAATAATTTGACATTGTAATTTCTATCTCTATCTTAAATCAGGTTAATTTCATGAGGCTATTTTAAAGAGTAAATTTCAATGGGTGATGCTGCTGTAGAAACAGGGACAAAGTATTCAATATTTTTGTCATGTTGCAATTTAAAATAATTGACCACTTACCTGCTGGGCTAATTTTGAAGACTGCGTTATCCGACGAGTTCTCCATTTGAATTGTGCGTGGTCGTGGGTCAATAACCGATAAATAACTAGTAAAATTATTCAACGATCAAGTCGGTCATCGACTTTTTTAACATAGCCAGACGTAAAAATGCAATGCTATGAAGCTGTTTTGATTCATCGGTAACGATACACTTTAACAGCAACAAAAAATTAAATTAAATCCAGTTAAATGCATTGTAATGAGGTCGTGGATTGAATCCCATACCTCTTTCAAGGTTAAAAAACAAAATACATTGTAAAATTAACTATAAAATTGAGCTATCTTTATTTTTATCGGTAGACTTATCATAAAAAAAATGTTTGTTTACCGATAAGTTACTCAACGAAACGCGAATATTAATTCTAATGAAAACATCACTTTCAATTATGTTTTGTCATCATAAAGTTATTAAGTGATGCAGTGGGATTAAGCTTGGATTATTTTTTAACAACTTAATTAAATGTTTTCAAGTCTCGTGAAAAATAAAAGACAAACAAACCAGCGGAAAATGAAATACTCGCGATAACGGGCAGTTTGCACAGCCGGACGACACTTGTTGACGCTCGTCGAATCGCCTTTTGATTCCGCGACATTATCCATATTTGTCAAACGGGACGCAATATACTTTTTCATTTGCCTCCACGTAAAATTTTCACTTCCCCAAGCGGCCAATGCGATTTCCCCTGAAATCGAGTTTGATCGCGAATTCTGCATTCAATCATCGAATGAAATACTTGCGCATTCACATTTGCTGATCAATTAGCGATTTACAATTGAAAATTTTCACTCTACTTTCTTTTACTTTGTTTTTTTCTTGGTATAAATGCATATTTGTAAGTGAGGAAAGCATCTAAAATTGGTCAAAACAGATCGCGTTAATAAGTAGTCGCGCCCAGCATACTCCCGAGCGATAACTTTCTTCGCGCGCTGTAATGCATTCCCATGCATCGCGGCCATCGCTGTGAATTATTCAACGCGGTCCTTTCGATACGTAAGCATACACATGCACGCCCATCGCGAAACTTTGCTACTCAGTGCTTGACTCTCCTATTACTATCTGCGGCTTACTTATGATAGTACATTATGAAAAATAATAATTGTCATAATGGCGAAAAAGTGTGCTACCAATTTCGAACGTGCTTTTAGTGTTCGAGTACCATGGGGAAAAATATTGCATTAAAAATTCGGAAAAGTCAAACTCGGAAAATAAAAAATGCTAGTTTTATTATAAATATAAATATTTTAAAATTTACAAACCATTTTGTGGATTTTTTTTATTTTTCTAGTTTATCCTCTCTTTATTAACGTCTGCACCAATTTTTAACCATCCTTCTTCTTTATTAGAAATAAATTTGTTGTCATGTAAATCAGAAATTCTTGAGGATTTTTTAAAATGAAACATTCTACTTCTTAGTAGTGTTATGAGTACATATAGAAACTTGCAACTGAGTGAACTAGATTTTTTACTCCTGATTAGCATTTAGCAGAGCAGCTTACGATGTTGAGTTCGTAAGATACTTTCCAAGTTTAACTAAGGATTTAACTAAGAATCTTGAATGTAAGCTGTTCAGCAAACATGGTGTAAAGGTCATAAACTAAACTTAATACTCTTATGAATACTAAATCCCTAGAATACTATTTTTTGACAGTTATCTCAACATTATTAAAAGTTTTCAGTATGGAATGCTCGGAATTAAACTAAGCTAATTACCCGGTCGTAATGATACCGAGAATTTTCTGTTTCTCTGAAAACAGAATTTACAAACGAATAAACGTTCAAATAAACCCGTAGGTGCCATCAAAAGACTGCTTTCGCAATTCATAAAATTCCAGAATACACGGCTTATTTAGCACTAAAAGGTGTCCCCGTTTTGTATTGACGGATAAGTATCGGCTCAGGTAGTATAATGGGCGTTATTTCGAAGCTGGCGCGTGTCGCATTATTCATCTCCCACGGTGTATTTTCCGAGGATGGTAAGGCGGGGTACTTACAGCTAACGCATTCAAATTCAATTGACTACCTTATTTTTATTACTTTGCTTTTCACGATAATTGACGCTACAATAACATTTACTCGGTAGTTCAGTAAACTAAGATGTGCTTTTTGACCGTCTCTTTCAAGCTTCGATCGTTATTTTTACGGTCGAAAGAATTACGTAAATGAATAACTTGAACTTTTTTTTATTTTTCATCAAGTGCGTTGTCGTGTTATCTGACTATTAGCTTTAAAACAAGAGTACAGAGAAAAATCAATTTTGTAAAATATTTTATTTTGTTATGTTCATTTAAAAGATTTCTACAATAGATGATTATATAGATTTATAAAAATGTTACTTTGTTTGCATCTAGTAAGAAAAAATCTAGCTTGGTAACCTACACCTGCCACCAAGTACATCGTATCGTTTCAAACGAAATAAATAACGTAAAGGAATCAAAATGTTTTTACTCAGTGATTCTCGATGTCATCAGTTTAGCGAGGTGAATCCGAAGAATCACCGCTTATAAAACAGTGGACTTATTCTAAAAATGCGTGATCCAATATAACCGTTTTGCAAGAATAGCGTCTCGCTGTTTCGCGGAAAATTAAATTGGCCTTCATTCAGTAGTAGCTCGACTGCGGGGTAAACACTCGACGCGCAGATGGGTGAAGTCGCTCGTAACCATCGTCGCGCGTAAAAAAAAGCAGACGGTGCTATATAGCGCCCTACTCGTACGCCCCCGCAGCAACAGGTTGCAGCGGCGCGATGCGCTTCTGGCCCGCAATGGCCATGTGTGCGTGTGTGCGTAAGCCGATTTTGCAACTTCTCACGTCGAGTGGCTCCGCTCTACTTACGCGCTTTTTACAGATTGGAAAAAGCACTTGATTTTTTCGTCTCTCGACGATCGAAAGCTTTTCCGCCATTGATACGGTTATAGACAATTTGAAAAGAGCCGAGGCATATCAAGAAATTGAAATAATAAACTTCGAGGCACTAAAGCGCACGATGTTTTAAAGCAGATAACATTTTAGAAGGGATTCAGATGAAATTTTCAAACTTAATAGGGAGAGCTTTACTGTAAATACCGTATTGTTCATCGTTAAACCGTGGCAGCTACTTTTTTCAAAAAAGAACTTAAAGCGCCGACGAGATAACCTCGAGAGGATCCAATTAGGATGAAAATCAAGTTTTACAAGGCTAAATCGGGAACTTGCCATTCTTAGAGCGGCAGCTTCATTTTCCGCGAGTAAAAGGGAATCCGCTGCCGATGGCTTTACATCAAAAGTCGAGCAGCTGCCGCGGACGTGCCGCGTCAATTGCTGAGCGAAATAGCGGTGTCGGTCGGACGGTGTATTATCGAAAAAATAAAATAAAATTCAAATTGCCCGCCTCCCCTTTCTCTTGGCCGCGCACTCAGGGCTCGAAGCGCAGTACGTCGGGTCGGTGAGCCTCCAGCCGGCCTCAGTCTTTCGCGTGTTTTTGGTAGGAGTAACGAGCTAATTGGATTCCTAGAACACTCAATAACGAGCTAATTGGATTTCCAGAACACTCTTACGTTATTAAATTTAATTCAGCTTATAATCCTTTGTAGTGACGACGTGATTTGTGCTTTGGTGGTGATTAAAGTGAAATTTTACATTGCATAATTTACAGAGACAACGAAGCTGAAGTTTTTATGTTCAGCGTGTAATGAATGTAACCGAGCAAAATTATTATGTACCTCAATGTACGTAAAATATGCATTTCTCCACTTTTGTGTATAAAGATATCAAATTTCAATTATAGGAGCGAAAAATAAATGAGAAACAAACGTTTATAAAAAAAGTGCTTATACAAGTACGTATGCCAATATGTATATCTGTCAATAGACCTATTAAAATTTTCAGTTTCAGAGTAACAAAGTTGTAAAAAATACTCTTTACTTTGCTCATTAATTTGAAATTTAACCATTGAAAAAACTGCAAAACTGAAAAAAGCTAGCGTAAAAAACAGTTCCTCATAGTTAATTCACTACAAACATTCGATTTGTCAATCAGAGCAATGCTAAAAGTATATATACAATATCTACTTTCGTTTATTAAAAGTGCAATTTTTCAAGCAGGGGAAGTACAGAAAAAATTTTCAGATTTTAAGGGGAAATGCCGACGTGAAAGAATCCACATCGCGCGTTTGATTTTCATTACCGAACTCGATTGCGCTTACAAATAAAAGTTCAATCTGTCTAAAGGGCGACTTCGACCTACTTCGGGATTATATAAGGCGTACCTGACTTTGACTATCGCTGGAATTGTAATTTAACCGCTCGTTATAATTATCAACGGGTCGTGCGTTCATTATTGCTAAATTGCTTTTTGACTTACGTACTTTGACACCTTTGACTTTGTCTCAAAATTGAGTTTGATTTTCAATTTATTTTTAATTAGAAGTTGCTTGCACTATTTTTTATTACATCACTGTACTATATCCTGTTGAAATAGCTTAAGCTCATTAATTTATTTTTCTATTTTTTATTTTAAAACAATGCGGATTAGAATCCTATATTTGATTTTTAAATTTCCTTTAAAAAAATATCTAAACTAGTAGTTCTAAACTGCTTTTTCGAAGGAAACAATATATGAATTGTAGATTTCTTTTTAATTGGAAAATGAAACGGAATGAAAAATTTGATACGTTTTAAAGTTTTATGATGATCCGTAAAAATCTGTGACCAACGGAACGAACAACATAGTTAAACAAAATAATTTGTATTTACACGTGCAGCTTTCATTTACGTCGCAATAAAATTTTGTACTTTTTCGGTTTACTGTTTTTATAAAACATTATTTTCTTTTACTGCTAATGTCGAGTCATAATTAAATTTAATTGGAAGAAAAAAAATAATAAATAAATAAAAAGGTATTGGTTTTTCAGAATTTTTACAGGAATCAAACCAAAATCAGTTGATAACGAGAGGCGAGGAAAAGTCAAGCTATTGGATTTCCGATCGCGCGGCGCGTCGATGCGTATCAGGTCGAAGAGAAGTCGGCGTTAGCGCACGCGACGTGACCCATCATCCTCCGCATAATTTTCACATAATCGCATACGGCTACGTAACCCGGCCATCTTTTCCCCTCTCGTGTCCACGTGTGTCCTCAACAATTTCGCAGTCGCATATATTTAGTTTAATATAAAATTAGCAAATGTCTTCAAAATGGTGCGAACCTTTATTTTGAAGGAATCTATTGAAAGTTATTATAAAGGTCTTTACCCTCAAAAATAATACATGAATCTGTTAAATTTCTGACGTTAGAATATGGTCATAAGCTTGTGTTAAAGTGATGCAGATTCTACGATTGAGGGGAAAATACCTTGATCATTTTTAAACGTATTTGAATGAGATTTGGGAGTTTAATTTTTCATAAAATAGGCATAGTTTAGAAATATTTTGTGTTTATTTGTCGATTTGTATGCATTGTATGTTAAAAAAATCAACATTATTTCACATTTCAGCGTAATACATAATTACAGTTTACATTATTTATCGTTGAAAGCTTTATTATGATTAATTTTAAATTTAATGTTATGCGACATTATTATGAAATTTATTTCATTATACGACATTAATTTACAAAAGATTTTACCAGTTTTTAAAAATTTAATATTTTTAAAAAAATTAGAAATATAAAAGAGTAAAATAAAAACACCGTTTTTTTCTTTTTAACTGAAATTACGAATAAGATAAAAAGTTACAGAAATACGGTGCAACACCTCATTGTAATACTCCAATATCTCGAAATTGAAAGCGCGAGCATCGGAAGCGCGGATAGAGTAGACTATTGATCATCGCTGCGAAAATTACAATGCTTACATCGTGGCGAAAGGGAAATTTTACTGGCTAAGTACAGGGATGCACTGAGTTGTTCACGGGGGCAATGTCTTGTATCCTGTTTATCTCGCGCGCGGTGCTGCTTCGTAGTAATGCATTCGATAATAGCATCGGAAGTTTCCCCGCATACGCGCCGGCAACATTCATCCTTTATTATTTTTTCAGGCGAACAAGATTTTTCTGTGAATAAGATAATGTTCGCTTATCGCGAGGGGAGGCAGCCGAGGAATATCTCCAATTTACTTTTTCTTTCTCGTGTCCGCGGCGTTTCATTATTAATGTAGCGCCCCGACCATCGCTACGAAATTCGGGGATCTCCTGATTTCTTGTCGGGGGCAAGGGGGCGCGCGGACAGTCGCGACTGGTTTAGTATGCGGTGGGAAACACGAGCAAAACCGGAGACGACTTTAATTATTCATGCACGTGTATCGAGCGCTTTTTTTCGTTATTGTTTTTATTATCTTCTTTGAGATGCATTGCGCCGAACAACCTGGGGGCGTAAATTTTTACTAGTTTTGGTTCTGGCGTGATTCAAAAACGTTGACGTCATATTGGCGTTCTCAAGCGTCGGAATAAGAAAACAGTTATAAAACATAGGTTACAAATATTATTTTTTTTGAATTGACGTCAGATTTAAGAATTAATCTAAAAATAAGTTTTAATTGCAGCATTTTTCTTTATATCTAAATTAATCTTTAGAGTTGAGTGCCAAAGAAGTCTTCGAAAAATTTACACGTCAAAGAATATGACATCCTTTCCGGTTTTTCAAACCCTTTCATAAATGTTTTAATTAAACCACCTCGATGTAAAAAACTTGTATATTTTCTTAACTATTCAATTTCTACTTTCTCTTAAGATATCGTAACTTATTTTATTTAATTTAAATTTAGCACTTCAATTATTTAATAATTTTTATTATTTATTAAAGTTTTATTCGTATATTTATTCGTATATCAATGACTATTATTTTAAAATGATAACATTTTTCGTGAAACAATATGATTGAGATTAAACGTGTGAAATACAATTTATTTTAAGTTATACGCATATTATTCAACATTCGGACTTTACAGTGAATTTCCTTTCTTCCTTTCTTATTATTCTCACATCGTCATTTTCCAAAGCATTTCTCTCTGACACGTTTTCCCTATAAAGTGTACGTTTACAAAGGTCCATCTGCTCCGCTTCTCATTACGCCCGGGAAAAACATATATCGCCCTTTGACACTAGAGACTCAAACAAAATTCCTCCATTGGATTTTTCAGATTGCCTTATCAATTTTTCAAAAAGGGAAAACGTAGAGTATTGCCTCTTCATTTATCAAATAATAAATTACAAATAAAATTATTAATCATTCTACTTTCCGAGATTAATAATATATGTGCTTCTGTTACGTATTTTTTGTAAGTGGAAAAATCATATAAGCTTTGAGCGAATTTTAAATTTTATTTTTATCTTGAAAACGTGCATTTTTAATGAAAATCTCCTAAATGAAAAGGCTGGAAATGTAATACTATGGTACAACTTTAATACATTGCAGTCGTTATTTTTCCGGGACTAAAGGATACATAAAACTCAAAGTTGTGTACATAAATTCTGACTTTAAAATATTCCATTAGTGTCTGACGCAGTTTGATGAAATAACAGAAATGTTACGTCTTTGAAAAATGATTAACAGCCAACACAAACAAATTTTCGCGCCCTCTGAGTAAAAATAGAGCATGGGCTTGTCGTGTGACCTCAGCACCAATCAAGAGGAGGGCCGTTATCTCAATTCCACAAAACGGTCAGCGACTAGCGGCAATTTGGGTCGTCGATATCGGACCAATTGAGGATCACGATGAATTTGTCTTACGCGACTAACATAAATAAGGACGCTATGCGCTATTGGATTATTTGCCGCGTAAACCGAAGTCGACGTGTTGAATACATTTATAAATTCGCAGTTTTATCGTTTATTTCCAGCATAGTACTCCTATAAAATCTTAATTAGTTTCTGCGTTGATATTATGACACAAATGCACCTGAGACGCGATGAGTTAAAATTTTAACGAGCGTTATGTCTGATCGGTTCCAGTACTTATTTACTTGTAAAATCTCCTTACATCTATAGGTAAAGGTATAAAAAATGTACCAAGAAGTAGAAGTAGAAGATTGCACTGAAGTAATAACAAGTTTAATATTTTATAAAGTAATTGAGTATTTTCTTCAACACATACGTACACATTCTTAATAAATTTTTGTTTTTCTGCAAATTTCTATATCTAATTTGAAAAGGCAACATTTCTATTATTGTTTTCTTCAAAGATTTTCCGTGAATTTATTTTTACTATTTTTTCCAAAATTTAAAATTCATTTGCCTATAATATTTATTTATGTAGGTATAATATCTAGGATATAAACTACTATTGCACGAAAAAAGTAAAATAGACACTAAAAATCTTTAACATATATCCTTAATTATTCATGAAGCTTAGAGCCGATAACAAGAAAAACAAATTTTTTGTAGAATCAAATATAGAAGAAAGAAATGTGAGAAATTGTATCAGATTTCTAGTCTGTGTGCCGGTTTTGCAATTTCCGGTAGCCTGTCTTAATGACTATTTACGAAGGACCAATCGTCCGCACGTCCGCCGGGTAAGACGCAATTGCACTAGAGTTTTGTCAAGTTTCAAATTTAACCGCAGACTATTGAGAAAAACTTGCCAGCGATTTCTCGCAATTTCCTTCCTTCCTAAAAGATTTCCATGACTAATTGTAATAAACTATTCTATCACTGATAATAAATAGTACATTTATTAATTACGTCATTCAACTTTTGAATGCAACGACTGTTACAAGAGTTAATATTTCGTAAATTCAACAATTATTTAGTAAACATTTCAGTTACAACAATAATGTACTTCAAAATCTTTTTAAAAAATGAAATATTTTGCCATTTTATATTTGACATACATTTGGAACTTTTTAGAAATTAAAATGTCGTAACCTCAAGTGTGGTATCTTTTTTAAATCGGCATTCGATTAGCCCGCGCCCAATGAATTTCCTCGTTATTGTTGTCTATACATTGAGGTATTTCTAACATGCAAATGTGAACGTGGCGCGAGTTTGAATTTCAAAGTGATCTTCGTGCCCCCGTAAATCCCAATAAAAGGAAACGCTTGCCTCGCCCTCTCGCTCTTATAAATATCGCCGCAAGACGCACGATTGCAAATCCGCGAGAGAAAAAACAAACAAAAAAAAAGGAGTAAAGCTCATAAGTGGAGCGATAAATTCCAATCGCGCGGGAGGAGAAGAAAGCGCCTCGGAGTACAAGGGAAATTTCAGTAGTAAAAACTCGACCCACCGGGAGTGGAGATTTGCGGCGGACCGCGTTTCACGGGACGAATTTGCGCTCGACAGATAAATCGTTTAGGCCACGCGCGGAAGCGACGTCGGAATTCTAATGCACGCGCGGCCTTTATTGTTTTTGCTCTCTACTCCGGGCGCGTGCGTGCCGCGCGATTCGAAGCTTTCGCGCGGTAAATCAAAAATGCGGCTCGTCGAAATAGACACTTTTTACAGAGATTTGTTGCATTTCTGGCGGGGGACACTTTTATGAAATTTTCTTTAATTAAGGCGGTGGCGCTGTTTTAGCTGGATATTAAAGTTTGGCTTGCTTTCTTATCTTAGCAAAATAAGAATATATTGCTCGCCCCGTTCTATTAAGTAAATTTGTTTTTAGAAGAAGTTATTTTCTTATAAGATAATCTTCGTGTCGGATAACATTACTGCGCAAAATGTCATTTGATTTATGATTGCAATTAATGAATAAAACATCTGTATATAATTTTTTATTTTATGTAAACTCATTAAAATTTATTTATTTTTTTACATCACCTGTTATAAACGATTCGGTTTTTCAATTTTTTGATTAGCACATTTTATTGCGGAATTTTTTTGTCGATCTGTCTGGTTACGTATATAATGCCATATGCGCATATTCTGATAAACTGTTTTATTTTTACAAAGCTTTAATAATTCTTTATCTTTAGTGTATGTACTCAGAATTTGCTCTTTACTGTATGAATATTTTTTAACTGCCAGTGCATTGAAGTATAATAATTATGTACAGACATATTTAAAAAAGAAATGAAAAATTATAATAAACTTTATTTTTTACTTGCATAGAATTTTATTCAAAATGATTTTAAATTTCATTTGTAGAATAAATACAAATAAAATTAATATGTAAGCTTTATAGATTATTATATTCACAGTCAAATTATTTCTCGTTGAATTTAGAGCTCTAATTTAAAAAATGAACGGTATAAAAGAATCTAAAATTGTCATCAAAGCGTAACCATTAAGTCCTAAAGATATTGAAGATCGACCGCAAATCCGTTTACTACAGAATAGCTCTATCAGAGGCCGATGAAAATCGATTACGCAGAAAGGCGATACTCGTTATATACTTTGTTACGAACTAAAATGGAGTGTTTATATCGTTACTCTATATCTTTACTGTACCCTTTATGGCGATATTTGTCGACGAAAGTTCAATTAAGTCCCTTTAATTATAATTACATTATCTTATCACCGCTGTTCAATCGAAAACTGACTCTATCTTCTTAAACGAGTTTTCAACTTTCTGTTAACATAAATGAGCTTACAAATTGATTGAATCGTTTTATAAAACGAGGTTTGCACAAGCTACGAAAATATACGTATAGGTAAATTTCCTCAGGCACAATTGATACGAATATTTCTTCACATAATTTCCTTCACTGAACAGCAATTAGTTTTTGTAAATTAAATCTCCATATGAAATGCGTAAAAACCATACGACAGCTGTATGAAAAATTATATTTATAACATATTTATTTCTCCTTCAACGCAACAATCACGCGGCAAGGGGTATCGTAAATAAACACAAGGAAATTTGTTGCTTTTCAGAGATGAAATACTGCGTGGCATTGGTGAGTCTGGTGTGCGTGATCGCGCTGACGGCGATGGAGGCGGAGGCGATGCCACCGATCCAGTGTAACCCGAGGTTCCTAGACGAGGTGTCTTTGAGGATCCGGAAAGTGTGCAAACTCATCAACACCTTAGAAGAGTTCAACGGCGCCATTGACACCTATGGCAATCGGCAAGGTAAGCAGTGCGAGAATTGGATTCTAGTTTTGCTCGGTGCTATGACCGCGCACTTCGTTTGTTTCGTCGTTTTGGGGAGTGCGTCCCTAATTGTTAGGAAATCCCATTATACGTGGGCTTCGTTGAAATTTTGCATTTTGCTACTTGATGTATCAAAGCTCCACTTGATCTGTGGTAATTTCCGTTTCGTTGAGACCGTGAAAATATTATGCAACATTTTGTAGATTTCCAAAAGCATTTAAATGTTATCTGTTGAGTGCCGTTCAGGAATATTTATAAAAAAAAGTTTCCGTAGTGTGATGTTTCTTAGATTGTGTGATTATACGTATAAGCCCGATAATCCATATATATCCAATCATTTTTATTCTTTAGACTGGTATTTTATTGTATTTATTGTGATTATTTTATTTAAAAATTCTTTACTTGCTGTGTATAAGTATAAAGTATTGGTTCAAATATTTATGTTGTAGTCAAAAAATATATCAATTGAATGGGGCTAACCTTATTTTTTATTTTAAAGAAGAGCAACTTGAAAAATTCACGAATAACGACCCGTGCTGTCCAACGGATATCGGGGATTCTTTTAGTGATCATCACTATCAGTCCCTTATTTCTTTTTTCGATCGACAGAAGGACGAGATTCCAAATGGTGTGTATGGTATTAGATGAGTTTAAATTAAACAATAAATGTAGTAACACCTATTTTCTTGATCAATAAACTGTCAGTCTGTGCATAAAAATTAAATAATAATACAGAAATCGCTTGGAAAAAAGCAGCGAAAAGTACGGATTAATAATATAGGCTGTAGCCAACTGACGGTGCCGGAGATCGAGCTCCCGGTTAATAATAGGTTGAAGGTCGCACGAATCTCGGCTCGAAAATAGCGCAAAATGAGAAATTACATAGCGACGCCATCAGAGCGAAGGGAGGGCAGAACCCGTTACGCAAGCCACGGGGATACCTTAGCCTCGTGTCGGAGTTGTTAGCTAATTAGCCGCGGGAGCAGCCACCGAGCAGCCATCGTCGTTTGCGCCTAATTGCGCCGTCATTCGATATTTGTTCGATGGTGTGGCTGCACAAATGCTACCTACCATACACCTCGCACTTTATTGGATTTTAAAATTTTTCGATTAACGCTCTGTTGTTATTCCTTTACTGAATTGAAAATAAATGTACCTATAGTAACGTTTATGCGTTTATTCTCAAAGCAACATTGCGCGTGGTTCCACGTGTGCAGAACGTCCATGTACCCATTAATAATATCAAATGTTTATTATTGAGCGAAAATAGTTTCATGTTGCTATTGCAATAAATTTAAATCCTCGTAACTTTAGGCAATACCTATATATAGATAAAGCAATTTTGATGTAACTTGCTGTTTCACAGGAAAAAAGTTTATCGATTTGCATCTAATAAATATTTACAGTGTAACATACACGTGTAGAATAATCAATAGAAGGAAATTTGCAAGAACGTACAACTTTATTTAAAGATTTAAGATATAAATTTAAAAATTTGTACATTAGATTTCTACAAAAAATTCTGGTCGTTCATATGTATAACTTACATGTTAATAAGAGCATCTTGCTTTCTAATGTTGCAATTTTCAATCTACAAGCTAATTTTTGAGCTTTACAACAATTTTTTTGTTTCTATAATAAAAGTAAAAAAAAAAAATAAGTTAAATAAAATCTTATAAAGTAAGAATTACATTGAAATAAAATAAAATAAATTTTAATTTACATTGTTGCCATATAAAGTGGCCTTTTTGTAAGTGATGAATGTGAAAAATGTTATATGCACCTCGGGAGTAATAAGCGGTTATTCCCTTGGTGCATAAATAACTATTAAAAAAAATGTATCTGTATTCCAGGGGTCGAGGGTCTCCCTCTGCTGGACAGCGGCGTGAAACGCCAGGACGTGGACCATGTGTTCCTGCGCTTCGGCAAAAAGCGCTAAGACACCGGTGCGGGTGAGGACTCGCGCGCTCCGCCGAGGGAACGGACCGCGGCGACGATGAACACCATCACCGTCGCCGGCCCATTTTCTCGCGTACCTCATAGTCCGCATTCTAATCTTCAATATTATCAAGAAAAAAACGTCAACGACACGCAGAGACCCCATCGCAACAAGAACACAACAAAAGCAGGAATCAACGGGATTTACTTTAAACATTTAAATTCGAAACGAACGCGCGATCTCGACGGGAGCACGCGGATGTTAAAAAAAAAACGCAGCCGGGATATACACTTAATCGGTTACGCAGCGGTGTTTCGTTCCTAGTTTCGTAGGCTAGTCCAGTTAATAAGCAGTATTTAATATGTTGCCTCGCGAGGTAGCTTTTCTCCGGAATATTGTGTAGTCGAGTATTTTGTAGTAGCTAGCCGGCTTTCTTTTTAAATTTTAAAGGGAAAACTGTAGTCACCCTAGAAAAATTTTTAAAGACAACATGCGGTGCCCTCGTGGACCCAATTCTCGATCCACTGTTCTTCGCGTTTCAATATGTCGCGATGCACTTATCCCCGAACTATATACCGGCTTTTCTTTGACGCCACGGCTATATTTACTCTGTACAGGCAGAAAATAACGTGGATTACTTTTACTTTCGTCGAGGATAACTGGATAAATGGTAACTTGCTCACTCGACAGATCGAAAACTGGGTCCATCTCGGTCCAAGCGGCAACGAAAGTCTGATTAGGTTAATACGCTTGAATAGCAGTGGAGAAGTTTGGCGAGACTGAATAATTCGCTGACCCTTAAGTTAGATCTTTTCGTCTTCGTCTCCAGCTGTAGCCCACATAAGTAAAATTAAAATTGTCGAATTCGATGTACGTCCTTTTTTCGATTCCTTCCTTGAAATAATAATAATAATAAAAAAGTAAAATCCACTTTCGATGTAAATGTACCTTCTTCGTGTAATCCAAGTAAAGAAGAAAAAAATGCACTTGAAATGTTTTTTAATGCTTGGATCGACCGAGCCTCGCGAGAGAGACTGTACCTCGTGGTTTTACCCAAAAACGATGTTTTTGCTCTCATGCCTATAGCTGTTGTGTAATCACTCTGACAAATCAGGATTCATGAAAGTTTCGCATCTTTTGGCGCATACGTTGTGTGCTGATAAAAATAACAAGTTTGGAAAAAAAACTTATAAAAATGTTATCATTTTTCTTCCGAAACGAGAATTAGGGAGAGAAAGAGACAGAGTGAACGGGAGAGAGAAAGGGAGAGCGCATAAAAAGATTGAATTATACATAAATATCTATAAATGAGAATAAAGGATAACAAAAAGAAAAAAAAAAAAAAAAAAAAATGTCGATGTCTTCGCAACCGCTTGCATCTTCGATATCGCCGTTATTGAGATTTATGACGAATGAAAATAATTTGCATCCATTAATCTTATAAGAATGATTATATATTTATTATGGAGTATATATAGAGTATATGTATATAAAGTTTCTCTCTGAAAATCTACACTTTAATCTTTTTATTCTTACCCCACATCATCCTACAATCCTAAAAAAATGTCTTCTAAGAAATAATTAATTAATAAATTTTCTTTGATAATTAAGTTTTACATGAGTAATTTTTTATTATATTTTATTATCTAATTAAAAACGTTCGATGTTTACAATATTCTATTTAAATTTTAATCTTTACGTTTTACAAAGTTTCTTTATCATTATTACTTTATTATAGTATATTTTATTTTATTAAAAAAATCTATCATGACAGGGACGAGTCGACAGCTCCCCGCAGGGAGGCGCCGATATCACTCCAATTTTCGGATGAGAGGCGCAATTAGGTCTCCGTTTCCGAGAAACTCCGTCCGATCGATTCGCGACCGATTGTTCTTTCGCAGAATTGACGTTCGCGGACAGCTCGACATGCAAGGACACACATTTTGGTGTTTTTTATTTACGGAATACATTCGCGGTAATGAGTATAGCAATAATGATACATTAAGACGGCAAAGATTAACTTTTTATTGTGACAGATTAAATAAATTGCGGTATTTTTCGTATTCTCTATACGTAATCTACAGATAAAAGTGTCAAAGCAAAAGTTATAGAAATATCATGCGACACGCCACAATAAATAACGAATGAAATCGTGAATCGAGAGTGTCTTTAGTATCACACGATGGAAATTTCATTAAAGCAAAAATTTAAATCATTCGTGTCGACACTTGAAAAATGATAAGCGATGAATCACAATCGCATGAATATTCGCACAGTTCTAAGCTGCAATTTCGCAAATGTATTATTCAAGTAAGTAAGAAAGCGAATGACAAATTACCATCCTCCCTATCTTTTTAAAATAACAATTGCTCGTTTCTACGTAAGAATTATTTAAAAATATACTAAATCATTTCCTTTCAAATTGAAATATATAAAAGATACGCTAAAACAGTCAACTGCAGTAAAAGCTAATAAATTCTATTAATTAGAATGAATTCTTAATTTCATATTAAAAAAAGTGAATATTGCACCCTTAATCACTTGACAGAGTAATATTCTCACAATGTTAAATTTAATAATAATAAGTTGCAGCGGACAGCAAAGGAATTTGATAAGAAAGGAGAAAGCAGAGCATATTTTTATAGGGCCAGAAGTAAAGGGGAAAATCTATTTTGGGAATCCGGCGTCAAATCCCTTTAGGAGACACCTACTCCATTCATCGTAAACCGATTACGTCTTCGGCGCTATTGCCGCGACCTGCCGCCGCCGCGGGGCGCTCCCCGATGCAGGCCAGCCCGGTAATCCTCACGGAAGCGTCCGATGCAGCAGCGATCCACGCGAATAATTCATCCCCCGCGCGGCGCGCTCTCGCGTCGAAATCCTTCGGTGATGTATCGCCGGGGCTGGGCGTCATTGGGTCAAACGTGACCCCCGGTGACGTCACGGAGAAAATCCACAGGTTGCCGCGCCACCGACTCTCGTTTTTATCGTTTCTCCAGCTTTTCGGTTTCTCCCCGGACGTACCTATGTACCGCTTGTTGATCGATCACTTCCTGCTACCATTCTTTAATCGATTTCCATTTTACTTTTATGAATTGCTCTGCGGGCGTTTTCTATTTCACTTGTTTGCTACAAATAGTGGAGTTTCTTCGCTTTTTTGTCGCCTAAATAAGATTAGAATGTTTTCGGATATGCTTTTATGAATGTGCACTTTTTTCAATTAAAATAGAGAGGAATATGGAGATTTAAATAGATGGGACTGCAGGATATAATGAAGTATCTCGTAACGTCGTTATTTCATATTCGGTTAAATAACTTGATTAAGATACAGAGTTTGTTTTAAAAAAATTGACAAAATAAATTGTCAACCTTTTTAAAGTTAATTTTTTTTTTCGCTTAAAATTCAACTTTTTTACGATTGTTCAATTAGTAGGTCGACTTTGATTAACTTTTTAACAAAATTCAAAAAAGTCACTTCGAATGGAACTCAACTCTCACAGATGAACAATAAGAAAGACTCGAGGTATCGTTTTCCCACTCATCCTGCTGTTTGGTCTCTTGTTCAATTTCTCTCGATCGCGAGCCTTTTTTTCTCCAACTTTGACCGCGGCGTTTGCTCTTCCTCTCCTTTTTTCCTTGGTTTTACGTGTCCTCTCGGTGGACTGGCTCCCTCGAGCCACTTGCTCCGCAAAGCTCGCTACTATTAGCCCGCCCCGGAGGCTCTCGAACAAAGAGGCGACTGATTGCCGAGGAAAATAAGATTCTCCTTTATTAACTTTCCGCTTCTCCGTTTCCGTTCGAAAACAATCCTTGTCTTATGTTTCTTATTGATTTTTTTTCGCGAACTTTTCTATATGTTGCATGTACTTTTCTATTGTCTTACTGTATCTGTCTGTTTCTACTTGGATAACTGTTGCATTGGAAGTTTATCTGCGTGGCTTTCTAGCAAAAGAGCATAATTGCACTTGTGGTGGAAATTAAAGTAACTAGTTATAACAAGATAAAAGAGTATCCTTCGAGGTGTAAGGACATAAAAACAAATTCGTTCTAAATGATTTTTTTAATATTTACTTTGAGATAGATAATAATGTGGATTTAAATGTAGGTAAAAATAATATAATTTAAGTATCTGGAAAATTAAAAATCTTTAACGCGCAGTAGATGCAACCGGGTACTACAAGGCGCATGTTTGAAACGTTACTTGTAATTTCTCCTGCAAGGAAGTTAAATTAATTATATTTAAACATTTAAATATCGCATTTTCTCAAGTTTTCCAAGAATAATGAAAAAAATATAAATGAGTAAAACTATAAAAATTTGTCAACTGTAGGAATTTTTCATCTATCAAGAAATGAGTCAGCAGGCGCAAACTTTGAATATTAATTGAAAAAGCAGGCTTACCTTTAAAAAAAATGATGTTTACCCAAGAGAAGCCTCGCGCTAATCTTAACGATAAATTCAAAGTTAATGAAAATTCATGATCGCTAACGTCTTATCTCGGATGATAGTAATAAGGGTGACGCAGTGAATCATAAACTCCATTCTGCCTCTCGCTGCCGATACAATTCCCGGAGGCCGTTTACAGGCGCAAGCTCGCGCGTTTAAATTCCGCGTGTGGGGCGGCTCTTTCTCCGACAAAATAAATTAGGCCGCACCCGAGTGAATTACTGGCGCGAGAAAGCGCCATTCCGTATTCCGCGCGAGAGCTCGGCTTTTCCCGCCTGCATACTTCGCGTCTCAATTGCCTTTTAAATTTAAGCCTTTTTTTCGTTCGCGACTGGGGTCGGTTGAACGAAAGGTATTGAGTGAGACACATACCCGAGAAAACATCTTAAAATACAGGAAAAATTTATGTGAATTTATGAATATTAATTGCATCAATGAATTATGCTATGATTTTTCAGTATGGATATTACACTTATTAATTTTTTTTTAAACAGATTTTACTTATCCATTTTTTTTTAAATTTATTTATTATTTCAAAGTAAATTTACTTTCTAAGATAAAAGCAAAATCTTTTACACTTTTGCACTCCGAAAAAAGCAGAAAAATTAGACGCAATAAAACTCTGGAAACTTGTTTTCTTTACAAAAAAAAAAGGAAATACACACTGAAACCAAGCAGTACTCCAAACTTTTTCCTCGTCTGTGCAGACGAAATTTTTCATTGGATTTCCCGATAATTCCCTGATTAAGAATGATCAACATGCACGCTCCGATTAATTGCCCCCCACGCCTTGAAATAAATAAAAGGAAAATAAAAAGCTCCGCATTACAGAAGGGACATCGCGCTGCTTTGGGATGCAGGTCGCGCGAGCCGAGAAACAAATATCGGGAGGAGTAATTGCCGCGAGGTAACATCAATCTAGGCCGCCGAGCCTAAGCCGTCAGCGACTGCAATGTTTTTTAAAAAAAAAGCAAACAGTATTTCGACGTCGTTAAAATCATTAACGAGGCGGCCGTAAAAAATTATTACCACGAGTGCGATATTTGTCACCGGCTTCGCTCTAATTCGAGGATGAATTTAAAATTATAAATTAGTTGTGAATTTTCGACGAGCCATGAGGTTGTCACTCAAAATTTATCGATTTATTACGTTCGCTCAAATAATTCGTTTTTTAAGCAAGACCGCTACACGGAAGTGCCTTATATTTTCACTAGAGCAAAAAATGGGTGTATGTGCGATTTTGTTTGTTTGTAAGATATCTCCTTTTGATTTCAACCGACTTGGCTGAAACTTTCACAGAACCTTCGTCTTACTACTAGAAGGTGACAATAAGTTTTATGACCCGTTACATAAAATCCTACGCACACAGCCGCACAAAGAGTACATTCAAAAAATGAAAAAAAATCAGTTTTCTTGCTCTATTTTTCTCTATTTCTTGCTTTTTTGTATACAAAATTTTTTTGTAGAAGGTAATACTTTCGACAGAATCGTGGTTAAATGTTTTTAGCTCAAAAAAGCGTATTTTAGCCAATAACATTTAATGATTTGGTTTCTGACAAAAATGTTAAATACAAAAGTTGTAGATCTCAAAATAATACAACTTTTTTTCATTTATCATTTTTCTCTAAAATTGAATCGAAACTAATGACAGATGGTTTTCGATTAAAAACTGTCATTTTGCAAATCTGTTTTGCACTATTATAATGAAGAGCGAGCGCGAAGCGATCGCCATGTGGCGAGCCTAGTTCTTCGTCACGTCCGTGTCTTCTTACACTCGCTTCAAGAGTAAGTAAATTTTTTTTCACGAACGTCTGAGAGTGTTGCTTTCGATGCGATAATATTCAGACTGGAATACGTACAATGCTGTGAATAACATTCTCTAAACATAAGGTGTTTGTTGGCTTATGATACGGAGCGAATAGAATTCAGACTACGTATGGTGTATTGACTCAGGTGCCGTTGAATAAGCAAAATAAATAAAGATATGTTCCATTCGCCCAATGAAATAAATATTCCACAATTTTCGTTTTTTCCGCATTTTACGTAGATTACACCGTGGGTGTAGAATTCAGCGATGTCTTCGACACTCGCTACTCTGTCCGCGATTTTATTCCTATGCGTGACGGGTATTCACTCACAAAGTAAGTTAAAATATTGTTCTATTTGGTATTCGACGTTACTGCATTTAAACTAATAAATTTCACACGTGCTGTTAAATCACTGTAATTTTATCACTGCGTTATGCAAGAAGATATTTTGTTCATAAATATTTACGATGTTATAAAATGAGCCTTTCCATCAATTTTTATGTATTCGCAAATGTATCTGTATTCATAACGAATGATATGGTTGTGTAATAATTTTAAGAATAAAGCTTTTTTTATTTACAAATTGTCAATACTAAATATATTTCATTAGTACGCTGCACGAGGGAAAGTTAATTATTGTGGCATACAAGTAGAGTATTAACGTAGGTGAAAATCGTTAGAATTGCTATACGTACGTTTAAAATTATTCAGTATGCATTATTTCTAAAAAGGTATCACATTGATGCTAAATGCTGATTATAGTGCAATTGGGGAGGGTCTCTTCCCCTCTAGTTACAAATTTTATAAACTTTATAAATGTTTCTGATATAGAAGAATGTCGAATAACCTTGGAAAACGGTTTGCACCCGGAGAATCCACCGATGGTAATAACTTCTTCGGATCCACCGAAGTACGTGTACCCGTCCGCGGACGATCTTTCCGAAATCGTGGTTAATGAGGAGAGCACGTTAACGATCGCCTGCCCGAGGAAGACCAACCGAGCCAGCTCGAAGACCATCGGCGCCGGTAATCTGCAGTGGAAGGATAAGAACCTTTCGCCGAGTCGCAGCCAAGAAGAAGTTACCTGTGTAGGTAGCGACTTCGACATTGACGGGAAGGAGGTGAATTTCGCGACCGTAAGCTGCGACGAGAAGGCCCGCGCCAGTTACAGCCCGGTTCTGCGCGAAGCCGAGCAAGGCTGCCTGAACGGAAAGCGCTACGAGATCGGCTACGAACTGGAGGGTGGAAAGTTCCTTCGGACGCTGGAGCTCTGTCACGACAAGACCGAGGACAAGACCCTTTGGGCTCACGACGTCATTCAGCCGGTCAACACGAAAGAAAACAGATTCACCACGGGGAACAGAAAGTCTTTCAAGACCGGTATTCTTTACAGTGACATATCCATGTCCAAAGATATGCCGTACAACGTGAAGACTGCTTTTAATACCTTGGCGACGACTCTGAATAGTGAAGAGAAGGCCGAGAAGTATCTGTCTCCTACACTATGTAAGTTTAATTTATTGCGCAGATTTCGATCATTAGAAATATCTGCTAAATTTTAAGCACGCTCAAAAAGAAATAGAGAATTTCAAGAAAGTATTTAACTATTATAACTTATAACCATTGATCGTTTTAACCAACTGCACAAGAATGTTATTTTTGTAAGGTCTATTACCCCACTTGTAATACCTGTTACAATGAAATTTATTTATGAAATTTTTATTCATAACAGCTATTTAAAATAGTCTATTTAAAAGTTCTCACAGGCTCGTGCCGCGACTATTTCACTTTCACTAATTCATACCAATGTGCATTCTGCAGTCATACTTTCGCCGAAATTGCATAAAATATTGTATGCTACACGGGCGCTCTCTTCTCCCACTCGTCGTCAAAGCTCGCGTGTAAAGTACGATTCTAGCACTCGTCGCTAGCGACTCGTGCGTATAAATTACGTTCAGCCGTGTGTGAACGGCTCCAACCAGTGCGTGAAGTACTTTTTGAATAAATTTTTAAAGGGAATAAAAAATTATTTCGAAAGTTTAATTAGGTGAGCAATTGCTAACATGAAAATCTAAATTTCCTAGGAAGTCGCGATGCTAATAATTATATACAATTATATAAATAATTTATTAGATTTAATAGCCAATTGACAATTGTCTACATGAAACAATCACTTTGGAATTACAGCCGATCGTAAATTCTTCGCAAAGGGCCACCTGATAGCTGATGCGGACAAGATCTACAAGAGCGAGAAGGACAGCACGTACTTCTACGCCAACACGGTGCCGATGTGGCAGGCGATAAACGCGCAGCCGGGCAACTGGTTCTTCGTCGAGGAGTACGTGCGCAAGCTGGCGGTGAGGCGCGGCCACGTGCTCGACGTGTGGGTGGGCGGCCTGGGCGTCACCGAGCTCGAGGGCGAGAAGATCTACCTGCTGCCCGAGAAGAACAAGATCCCGGTGCCCAAGGTGCTGTTCAAGTGCGCGGTCGACCGGACCGACGAGGAGGCCATCTGCTTCCTCGTAGTCAACAATCCGTACGTCAGCAAGGAGGAGATCGAGAAGGTCAAGAACGGCTATCTCGCGTGCGAGGAGAGGCTCGCTGCCTGCGACGGACTCACGAGTAATCAGGACAATTTGGAGGACGGTTACTTGTACTGCTGCGGCGTCGATGATTTCGTCACTAAGAACAAGGAGGAATTGGGATTGGAGGATCTGCAGGAATTTGTCGATTACAAAACTATGAACTTAAAAGCTTCGGAATGATTTGCAAACGGACAAAATGCAAGAAAAGAAGCAGTCAAATGTAAAATGAAGCAACAATTGCTGCGAACATTATTATGACATAAAAAAATTTATGGAAAAGCTTATGAATTTTAGACAATGACTATTTTATAATTGCTATTAATTAAAAACAAAAAGTTTTTAAAATTACTTATAATTATAATACCTTTTATTCCTAAATCATACTACAAGTATTGTCAGTTCCAATAGTAGAATTATATAAAGACTAAAACAGTACTTTTAGGGCAGAGCAGGCAAAATGAGATCGATTGATAAATAATAAATAAAATGATTAAGCATAAAATAAAAATATTCGCTATAATGAAAACAAATTTTATATTTAGTATAAAAAAAAAGATTTATTTTGCAAGATATTAAAAAATTTCTAATAATAATATTTATAGCACTCCGTGCGAAAAACGCCCGTTTATCGCACACAAGCGTAAAATAAATCGGCGTTTTCGCTCGTTGTACTATAAAATACCGTACGATACAAGTGCGATAAATGATTTTCGGACTCGTGTGAATTATCTCCCTCACTTCGCTCGGGCGTTAACCTTCCGCGAGTCCAAAAATCACTTTTATCGCACTTGTATCGTAATATACTATTAGTACAATTTTGTTGTAATTTTTTTATTGCACAGTATTTTTTGAAAATTAATTATTTTTTTAGATGCTTCATTCTCCTCGGCATCACCCTGCTCTCCCTATCTAACTTGCTCCCCTTATCTAACTTCATGAATTTTTAATAAGGCATTTTAAGAATATAGATGGCGAAGAATATGATTGTCGAACTTTTTAATCTTGAAAGTAAGCTTAATTTTTTAATTTCATTCTTCAACTAACCGAACATCCTTGACTCGGCGAAATATGGGTCTTATCGAACAATAGGAAGTCCCGAGCGAAGCACAAACGGTTTCTCGCCTCTTATCTAGCCGGCGGCATCGAAAGTTATACGTGTCGACTACTCGAATGCATCGGCTCTTCTGCTTTTCTTTATCAATCGGTCCTTTTAATGCCTTATCGTTGATCGCCCCCTTTTTTCGGTTGTTCGTCGTAACAGTTCGTCGTTTCGTCAGTAATAGTTCGACGCCGATTCGCGGTACTTGGATTCAGGTTATTAGGTTGAATGAGACATTCTATTTCAGAATCGATCTTGTGAATAAGAATTTCGAAGATAATTGGACTTAAGTGTCTTTTCTCGTACTTTGCGTAATTCTAGTCTTAAAAAAAAAAGAAAAAATGAGATCGTACCATGTTTTTCGATCTGAATTGGTTGTGACGCGATAAATGATTCATCTGTCGATATTAAAATTAAATTTTCAAAAAGTACATTTGTATGAAGGTATGTAAAAGATTTAAATTTGTGTGCTTTATTACTTCAAGTAAAAGTAGTAATTAGCAGAAAATTTCGTAATTATAAAAATGAGAACCGCTATTGAGTCATTGATTAAATATAAAACTTCAAGATGATTAGAAATACGATTAGTGGGAAAAAAATTAATATTTTTTTCTTTTTAGTTTCTATGTGGGAGACTGCAAGATTGCAAGATAATTTAAACTTTCTAGTACAAAGATTAACTAACTTTAGAAGATTTTCAAGTTCCAATGCAATCAGGATTTGATTGTTTTCCTATTACATTCCATTTATTCAGAAATGTTCGAAAATTTTCTACTTAGACTCGTATTTCTTTTTTTAATCTGAATAATTATAATAAAAAATACTAAATGTGACTCTTCATGTTGAAAATTAAAATTGTTAACTATTCGTTCTATATATCATTTAATCAATTGTTACAATAATACAGAAATGATTTTTTTAATAAAATAAATAAACTAAACAAATTGACTTTCAGTAACCAGGACTTTTTGATATTCCTACCGAAGATCTCGAATCTCCAATCGCGCTCGTTCCCAGTCGAATCCAAATCCCCTGGATTCGACACCGACGAGATTAGGCCCGGCCCGGATCCACTTCCGCGAGGCTCCGGTGTTGCAACTCCCCGTGAAAGAAATCACCGTCCCAGGCGATAAGACCCGCGAATAAAAGGACGAGGCGGCCGAGGCAGCAGCAAGTACCTCCTCGGTCTCGAGCAGCTCCGCTACACCTCCTCAGCCCGAGAGCCTCAGCGAAAAACTTCACGATGAAGACATTAGCGAGCTGCGCCGTCGCTGTCCTCTGCCTCCTGGCCTGCTGCGTCTCACCGGCCCGTAAGTGCCCGTATCACTGTATATACGCAACACCACTCGAGGAAAGCTCTGGCGCGTTCGGTAAATCGAGGGCGCGTGGGCGGAAAAGTGCAGCGCCGTAACTTCTCGGCGCCGTGGAAATTGTTTCGCCGAGCGTCAAATTTGATTTTTCACGCCCTCGGCGAAAGTTCCCGGGGTTTCGACGAGTGGCGCGCCACCGCGGAAAAATTATCGAGAAGTTCGAGCCCGAGTGACCTGGGCTTGCTGGGGAATAAAGAAGTTTGTTTGCCGCGGGATCTCGAACGGCGCGAACTGATAACCTACCGTCGAACTTGCTGACTGAATTTTCGAAAAATTTTCAAACTTTTCTAAAGTATTTTTCAAAGTTTAGTTGGAATAAAAATTGTTAAATTTGTGCGATCGATAGTTACTTTGCTAAACGGAAGGTTAAAACGCATTTGAAATAAAAGTTTACAATTTGCTTGGAGTGCGGTGATACCGAAATTTACTTTAAATGCCTTAGGAGCCGTTTACTGCTGGGTCGATGCAAATAAGGACTTGAATGCCAACCCTCCGCTGGTGCTGCAAGCCAACGCGAATGAGTTTGCGTACCCGGCGAGACGCCTATCGAACGACATTACGCTTCCGTTCTACCAAGAGTTGCGGGTAGCCTGCCCTCAAGATACTCTCACCGTTTTCTCTCGCACCCTCGCCGTCTCCGAGGCTAACGTCAGATGTTATGGTCTATCCTTTTTTGACCTGGTGAGTAATTTGTTGATGTATACCTTGAGTATTTTTATATCTTTCAAAAATGATCAAGTAAAGCAACAAGTAAAATTTTAATAAAAATAAAGACAAAATTCTTTTTTACAGATAATTCTTCAATTTAGAAAATATAACTGACAAGATTACTTAATAATTTAGTCTGACGCGATGTTGAATTAAAAACGGCAAAGAAATTTGTGAATAATAAATCCATAAAAAATAAAAATTTTGAAAAAATTTGAAAGATGAAAATACGAATACTTTTATAGGTGGGTACGGGCTACGTGGCTCCGTTCAAACGCATCGGCTGCACGCGCGCCCCTGTGCCGGAGGCGAACGTCACTCTGGGGACCTGTCCGAACGGCACGATCGCGCAGATCGGCTTCCGGTTGGAGAGTGCGGTTCTGGTGCCGACGATCGACCAGATCTGCCACAACGAGACCATGGGCCAGACCCACTGGGTGCACTCTCGCGTGATCCCGGCGATTCGCAAGCGCCAGTTCGAGCTCGGACAGCCGGCCTACATGACCGGGCGATTCTACAGCAACATCAGCATGAGCCCCAGCCTGTACACCAGGGACACCCAGAGAGCCCGGCTGCAGACTCTGCTCAACAGCTCGACCCTCGTCGACGCCATTATTCCCGCTAATGGTGCGTTCTACTATCTTTTAATATTTTTCGACGTATTTTATATTTCAAGTTCAAACTATTTCTTTATATTTTCACACCATAAAAGA
>JAXIUT010020149.1:7601-36770 GCA_035586675.1 Eurytoma californica | reverse complement strand
ATGTACTTACCTATGAGTGATTTGAAAATAGGAAACAATTACTTGGTGGAGGGCATGTTGGCGCCGAGATCTGACATGTTCTATCGAGTGCAGCAAGACAGTACCTTCTTCTACATCAATACCGTACCGATGTGGAGGTCCATCCGCGACGGCAACTGGAAGCTCGTTGAACAGATCGTTAGAAAAATCGCTTCCGGCAGCAAGAAACTCCCTCTTTCCAACATCAATAACAATTTAATCTCGAACTCGATCTTCCCATCTACCTCGAACTTTAACTTCGACTTCAGCGACTTCAACTTCAATATCTTCAATAGGACCAAGAAGGGTGCCACCCTTGACGTCTGGACTGGCGGGATCGACGTTCTTACCTACACTAATGCGACTGGTATGTTGATTATTTTTTACTTGCGATTTTTAAATTATGGTAAATTTCAAGTACGTTAACTTAAAAAATTTCCGACCCGCATAACAAATTGCTATGGCTAAACTTTAAGAAAAGTTCATTATAGGTATAGGTGATTGAATTGAATGTTTCTGAAATTTATAAACAATAGTTTTGCTAAACTTCTAATAATTTTTTACATATCCAAAAAGTAGATTTTTAACAACTTTTGATCAAACTTTTTTTAGCACCTACCATAAACTATGAAATAATATTTTTGCGCCTGGATAAATTTCATTGATCTAGATTTTGAAAAGCTGTGAAAAAAAGACGAGAAACGAGAAATTTAATGAACCTCCTGTAAAGTTCATTCGCAGCTAATTATAATTTAAATTTACGGAAATTTATACGTCAATCGCGTAGACGAGTGTAAAGTAACGCGTGAAATTTCAGGCAACGCCACGCAGTTCACGCTGGTGGACGACGTGAACGGCAACGCGACGATCCCGGTGCCGCGCTACCTGTTCAAGTACGTCGTGGACCAGTCGCACAACCGTGGCCTGGTGTTCATCACGCTGAACAATCCCGCGGCGACGTTCGGCGCGGCCGATCAGCTGTGCGCCGCGCGCAGCCAGTGCACCCTGCGCTACCCCCAGTTCAACCAGGCCAACCTCGGCTACACCTACTGCTGCGCCATCGACTCCAGCAGCAGCTTCGCCACCATCGCCTCCAGCCTCGGCCTGCCGCTTTACCCCTCGGCCCTACCGCTCATCTGAGCGCGTGTATATCTCACTGCTCTCTAGAACTTTACGACTGTTCGATTCCTTTTTTACTTTTCTTCACTGACTATCTCTGCATTTCAACTTATAAGTTTAGCGATCTTTTCATAATGCCCATTTCGATTATTGTTGGATACCTACCGCAATCTTACCGAAACTGCTATATGTTGTTTATAAAGTAAATTTTTGAATTGTAGATAAGTTCTGATAGTTTAAGATACTTTAACACTGCCAATAATATTTATTCATAAAAACTAATTTATTATATCAGTTTCTCTAGTTGTTCTAAATTAAATGTATTTGCGAAATATCGCGAAAACTATATTTACACCTGTTATATATCTCAGAGGAGAAATCAGTATTCTTAGGTCAACTTCTCGTATGAAACTATTTTCTTAATCAACTGCGAACAAGAAAATATATTTACTATGTATTTTAAATTAAGCGATAAATAAAAAAATAAACTTTCAAAAATATCAAAGTTTTGTTTGATAATTATTTGAAAATATACCTATACCTGGTAAATAAAAATGCATTGTTTAAACCGCAAAAAAGTCAGTTTCACTGAAGGAAATAAAGAGGGGCGCAAGGAATCGATCGCGTGGAAAAAGAAAAGCGATATTGGAAAAGTCACGCGATATTTTTGCTCGTGTATCTTGCGATACTGCTGATTGGCCAAGTATGTGCATAAAAGCGCGAGGGAAGTAAGCGAGTGTCCTCATGCAATGATAATCGTAAGAATTGTTAATGGCCCACGCACGTGCACCCTGAACTGGGTAATTTGCAGAACCAGCCATTTTCATTATTTATTCTGGGGAATTTATTTCACCGTCACTTCAAAGTCGCCGCTGTCAGCAATAGTTAAAGTTTCGCTGATGGGCTTCATCTTAACTACGCATGAACTGGGTGATATATTTTTACGTACAAGTACGAGGAGTAGGCATCGTGCTCTCGACCGATGTGCATTCAAATTTTAAAGTCCCTTATAATGAAAAATGCAAGCATTTGTAATTGAGAGTCCTTGTAATATGACACTTTAATGAAATTTCTATTGGAATGAATAAACATGAAATTTGAATGTATTCGCCTGTGTATAATATATTGGGGCAATTACACACACGTGTCCTATGCAGCAAATATAAAAAAAAATTGCAATTGAATTTACACTGTCAAAATTTGTACATTGACGCCACTGCAGTTATATTAACAATAGATTTTTTTATTAAGCGAAACACTCATTCATTTCACACCTCCGGGTTACAGATTTGGACGAAACTTTAGAAATTGTTTTCTATTACCTCACAATAAAATAAATCACCTTTAGTTTAATCCCATAGGTCTTTGTTTACCAGAAACAACGAAAAACATTAGCATTGCTCCATATACGCAATGTTAAAAATTTCGTATATATAGATATAGCAGCAATATTAATAAATCATTCTGTATGGGCTAAATAAAGGCCTATGGGATCAAACTAAAAGTGGTAAGCTTAAGCTTTCGCATATTACACTACTTCATCCCAGTCCTCTTTCATTTCATACTTTTTATTAGTGAATACGGAGATTAAACCTAACTAAAAGAGAACTAATAATTCACTAAAATAATTAAAATTTTTTTTACAAAGTTCATACATTTTTAAGTCGTGAATGTACACTGTCCGGTAAATAATTCGGTAACTTTCGTTCCACTTGTCGAAGTATTCGGATTGGTACTTAATGAAAATCTAGCGCGCCATTGCTTGATAAAAATGGAAGTTACCGAATAAATTGCCGGGCTGTTACGAAGGTAAGGAATCAACCAAGTTGCACACTACACGTGACTTTTTCAACTTAACGAAAAAAGAAATTAAAAGTAACGTGGCGTTCGTGCAAGAGAGAAAAACGTTATGCGCGGAATTACGACGATGCAAATGAGCTCATTGTTCGGAGGTGCGTATCACAATAAAGGCTCATTGTTTTGTTAATGAGATACTCCTACCGCTGGTAGATTAACCTTTGAACGAGTGGCAACCCGGCGTGAGTTCCGATGCCCGAAGAACTCGATACCTGTGCCGTTTACTGTAAGAAAAGTAATTTTTTACCGTAATTATATCGTTTTTAACTTACGATTCAAAAAGTTTTTTTCCAAAAGTGCTTTCGTTATTTGAGCTTGTTTATAACGCAAACAAATTACAAGCTATTTATTTAATTACATTAGATAAGTACGAGTTTTTTGCATTATTATCGCAAATTGCATTTCAATTTATTCTACTCAATTACTTTTTAAATCAGAAACTTTTTATTTTAAAATGCAAGTAAATATTTATGCGAATGTTACGAGGAAAACGAATATATATAAAATGAAATTTAAATAAATGTATATCTGCGTAGATGCAATTTCGAGTTACGTAAAGATCTGAAAAATAAATGATAAAGTTCATTTTTTTATTGGTAAGCAAAGATAAAACAATAAAAAAGTCGCACAATATAAAATAATTTTATCTTATTTATTAACCGCAAATAATTTTCAATGGTCGATTAACATATTACAAATTTCCATTGATCGTTCAAATGAACTTTGGTTTAGCCGTTTGACAGTGGCTTTCGTTTCTATTCCTAAACCGAGACTGATCGATAACGCTTTAATGTACACGTGCTCGGAAGTTCGGCGCATGAAAATATACACTGTAAAAAATGTTTCCACTACCTTAACGTATTTGCTGTTTCAGTGGATAACATCTGTCGAATTTCATTCGCCTCTGAAACTTTAATCTTACGACTACTTGTGAAGTCTTGATGTTAACGTAGTGTCGACTGCGTCACATATTATCGTCATAAATTTTCTTATGTAAAAATTTAAATAAGCATTGTGAAAAAACATCAATTTTTTCGATTCAGAGGCGGTAGTAAAGGCTTTTTCTTAAAGTAAGGAGCCAAGATTTACCAGGCGAAAAGTTATCGCTATAATTCGATTTGTGTTGATCGTTTTTCTTCATTTTGTCAATTATAAAGTAATGACATCTTTCAAATTCAAAACAAACTAAGGCATAGACAAACAAGTTTAACATTTAATGTAGCTGTTTTACAGCAACTATACTGGCAATATGATTCTTTAAAATAACGTTTAAAAATAAATTGCACAAAAAATTTTGATTACATTTTATCTACCTGTTAACTCAAGTTAGTATAAATAATATAAAAAAATTGAATTTTATCTTTTTTTTAAGTTGTTTACAGTGTATTTTTGCCTCAACGTGCAAATTTTACAAACAATACACAACCGGTTCAACAAGAATTTATCTATACGCCGTTGCAGTCTATCACCTTGGTCGACAGACTTCTAAATAATAGTAGCAACGACGTGAGTATCTCTATATTTACAGCATCTACTTAATATGTAAATATTAGCAACGGGAAATTTGTTAGTCGTGACTGTGTTCTCCGGAAAAAATACTTTTACCTAAGCTTATTATGATTCGGATATTTTCGCGACAAAAAATATTTTTATTATTTGCTGCCGAAAAAATACTGTAAACTGTGTTTCAACCAAGTACTCGTTTCCATCGTCGTTTACATCTAATTTCGCTTAAGTACCAGTCAATACTGTTGAGAGCATATACTGCCTTAAGGATGCGTCGGAGAGTCTAATTACATTAGAAGCCGGTCTTGATTGGCTCACGCGTTGAATGAAGGTACATACAAGAATTATTCGAACATATTCTGTGGGATTCTGGCACCAAGTTTCTCAATATCGTTACTCATTGTTTATTAATAAATCGTATACAAATCGATCGCTAAAAAGTCTTTTAAATATTGCTTTCTAGGCATAGCAAGAAACATAACAGAATATTTCTTATAAATTTTATTTTGCGAAAATGGCAGATTTGTAGATTATCTAGCATAACAATAATTATTAGTTTTTAATTTCTTATTCAGCATTTACTTAAAAAAATGTTTAGAGATTTTCAATGTTATCGTACACAGTATAGTATCTTATGCAGATAATCATGAAATGTGCTTTTAACTTTAATCTTCTTTTCTTTTTACTATCATTATTTATTACTGATTAATTAAATTTTGCGCCTTTTTAAGTTTATAAAAATTTTGATTTTTTAAATTCTCTTGAATAATATTAGATCCTCTAATGAAATAAGACAATTTACCGTCAAAAACTAGCTCATGTCAAGCGCTGCACGAAGACTAAAACCTCGCGGGATTGTAACGAAATACGATTAAATTGAATATTTAAATGAGTTTTACAGATGATGAACACTGTCTTGATAGTGTGTCTTTCATTGTCATAATTATTTATTGCAAAGCCCTGAAGACACCTTTTTATGCTATGGCGTCGGTAATAAAAAAATCATGGTTCTGCGTGAAGCGTGACGTGTTTAACAATAATATGTGCATTTTTATGCAAGGACCGACGACAAGATCCCATTATCATTAAAAGTATCAAAAATTTGTCTACGTTTCCTTTTATGTAGATTTTATAAACAATGCGCAACGCGAATTAATTTCAAAGTACATATTCTCCAGCGCTGAGATTCTTCTGATTTTACGATTCTACATTTACTAGTACGTTAGGAAGCGTAGGATACATTAAACCTGGACGAAAATTTGACCCTACTGTGGCTAAGTGGCACTTGAATTCGATATTTGACTTGCATTGAACACATTATTTCATAAACAATCTGATTTTTTCAAAAAAATTCGGATCTGTTTCTGGAATATAATTATAGTCAAGTGCGTATTCTAAGCCATAGCCACCGCGATTATAGTTCCTTAGTGTGTTATGATTGGCACTTCACAGTGAGTTCGTATGTATTATAACGATCATTATTATTGTTCCTTACATTAACATCGATAGGAAAGTGAATGTCTTGCTATAAGGCAGCTACATAAAGCAGATAACTCTTCAGTTTACTTATTACGTTTCCGTCACGGGGAAATGAACGTAATCGACAAATGGCATTCAAACTTGTTCAGTTTGTTTTGACTAGATGCATTTTTTTTAGTAGCACAAGAAATAAAATTTAAAGGAGCCTTGTAATAAAAGTATTTTAAATGCAACTTGTCGAGTATGACCTTTTTCTATGTATATGTACAAATAAATTTAAAATTAATAAATATTTAAACTAATTAAAATGCTAAGTGAAAAAACCTACATGTACTAGTTAACAAAAAATATAATCTTCTAATTACGATTCCGCGTTCATTTCTTTGAAATAAAAGATCATACGACAAAAAACCAATCTAGAATTACACTGAAAAACAGAAAAAAAATCAAAGGTAATTTGCGGTGCCAAAATTCACGCATTTTTTACATACCACGCATACGCACAAAATGAGATTCGTAAGCTTAAGAACCGTTGCTTAATGATATTAAGAAGCAAGACTTCTTTTTTTACCGATATATCGGCAATTCCATAACGCTTTATACAAAATTTCTAAACGTAGATAATTCGATCGCTTTATCTATAAATTATCTAATGCATGATTTAATTTTTTTCGCTACCTTTGAGTCAGACGTTCCTAACAACTTTAAAGGTCTCATAAAATATATCAGAAATAAATACTAAACATTTTATTAAATGTATACTTAAATTTTCAAATTCTGATAAATAAATAAACATATAACGTATGAAGATTTATTCTATAGTTAGTTTTCTGAAATTTATTTTTAATTTGACATATTTATCTAAAAATTAAATCATCTGATTCAAAGAATTCGATAACAATTTTGTTTGTAATATTTTAAAATTTTAATTTGAAACTTTTTTTAAATTTTCTGTTGAATAAATATTTCTCACTGGAATCAAAATAATATTTTAAGTGTTAATTCTATTTCTGATTATATTAAATTCATACTTTAGAATTCGTGAAACCTATTGAATTCTTAATTATTCTATTTGTTTAATGAAAATAAACATTCGACTTGCTTGAAGTTAAATGTGTCTGCCTGCTCGGATACTTTGAAAGACTTAATCTAACGCAACTGTCATCGTGATAATATGGTCCACTTGCTAGGACTCGAAAAAGGCGCGCGGGCCACGACGTAGCTACGGCGGCGCCGAATGCGGCGGTTGGGGTCAGCAGTTACCTCCAGTCGTCGTGGTCGTCGAACCAGTCGTCTGCTGCTGTTGCTGATGTTGCGGCTGTTGTTTGTCGTTACCGAAGTAAGATACATTCACTACATCACCGCCTATATTTATCAAGCACTGGCCCTAAAATTCAATAATTTTCGAAATTTAAAGTGTGAAAGAAAATCAGAACGAACAACTCCGAGAGAAAATATTAGTCAAAATGATTATATAATAAAGTACTTATTTGTAAACTTGTTAGAATATTCAATATACGTTCGGTAAATTCTTACTACTTTTTCTTTAATTTTATGTTAAATTTTCGCGCTTGAGTGTACACGTTGCTAAAGCCATATAGAATGCGCGAGGTTACACGATGAAAATTGTAAACACCATGCGATTTAAATACGGTTTGTAACTTGGAATTGTTTCACGGCGAATAAAGAATGCAAATTTTGGGAGCAAAATTTCAAATATTCTGTGCAGTTGTCGTATATTATTTTGTGTGGCATAATTACGACAATTATTTTCTGCAATAACGATAAATATTTTCTCCCAATGAATGAAATACAAACATTTTAAAATTAAAATGATTCACAGTAACTTTTTTACGCAATAGATATAGTTTTCAACAGCATTATTATTTATATCTTCAGTTTTGTATAATATGAAAATAAAAATTTTGTGTCGTAAAATATGACATTGCTATTGTTAAGATTTACCTGATTTTTGTGAGGACTGTGTAATAGGACGCACTGCGTCATAAAAAAGGCAACCATTGCATTACCTCCAATTGCCGTTACGTGAGCTCGAACAATCGCAAGTACTTCGGTAACAAAACTATGTATAAAGCCACTAAGACCGCCGTTCTAAAATTATTATTATGATATAATGTCCTGTTCATAAAATAAACTTAAAAAGTTTCGTTATGTTTCATACCTCGCGAATAGAGTTAGATTCTCTAATAAAGAAGAAATTTAGGTTCCCCAAATACCTGTCAATCCTACCTCCCGGAAGGTAAGATAAGGGAGTTATATCTACGCCATACCTTTCTTTTAATGGAACCTAAATAAAACAGTATAATTTTTGTAAAATTATTTAGGTAATTATAATATTTAAAAGAAAATAGGATTACGTGTCTATGTCGATGCATGGTGTATTTTATCCTCAAGGGAGATCGTGGGCGAGGTTTCTGAGAAGTGGCATTGAGAGTCGCGTTTTGCACATTTGGTGTGTGAGTGTTCGGTGTATTGGGTACATTTGGCGTCGATTCGCCTGTGCTATTATTCTCCGCGTGATCTTCGTCTAAACTAAATATCATATCACTCTCATCTAAAAACAAATTTATTTAGGTTACTTTAAAAGTGTTCTCATTTAATACCTATATATCAATACTTTTTGAAAACTTTTACCGTTTCGTTTCACTTGGTCTTTGCTAATAGAATGCGATAACAAGCGTCTGCGGTACTTGCTGCATCGAGTGGGCTCTCCCAGTCCTAGCGCCATGCCAACTACTGACAACTGTATTTCATCCTGTTCAGGCATGGCAATTTTAAACTGAAGATCGCACAGAGCGCAAGGCACCATTCTCCTGAGCTTGAAATACACGGTTTGCAACAATCTTGCGAAATACTTAGAAGGCATGGAGGCTGATTGACCTGGTGGTATTTTTGCTCGCGAAACCTTGATTTTTTAATATAATTATTTACTATGCTAATAATAGAAAAGTATACATTTTCTTAAATAAAAAACTTTTTTTTTAATACCTGAGTGAACATCTGGAGATTGCGGACAATTTCGAGGTCTTCAAGTCCTGGAATGGTCTCGGTGTTGACAACGTGAAAATCATTTGGAGGTCTTTCATCCATCAACAGACTTATCCGATCCATATCTTCGACGTCATCAACTTCTAACACACAAACGTCTTTCATACCCAAACCTAAGTCCAATTCCGGTAGTTCATCCTCTGATTCGTCAGTGTCTGACATTGAACGCCCATTTTCTACTTCCTGAAATATAACAAATCAATTAGTAAAAGTTAATCTGAAATTTTTAATTGATCGCTTTGAATGATTCAATTACAGGCAAAGGTTTAAGTTGATAGTACTCCATATTTTTTTTCACGGTATCAACAAGGCACTTCTGCATTTCGGCTAGCTGGTCTTCATTGTGCCAGGAATTGCCGGTAGCTATTTGGGGTAAGGAAGGTGGAGGCAGGGCCGTCAGGTAGACTGCGGTACCGACTGCCATACCGACTACGAATCGTTCGCCAATTGACACTTGGACGCGCAGCCCAAATGCCGCATTCATGCCTCGTACGCGCAACTTGTTTAACAGCAGGCTGTGCAGCTCATACTCGAGGAATGGTAGCACGTCCGAGATCTCTTTCGCGTTCAGCTCACCGCGAAGGTCCTTTTTAGCCTTGCATACCGTCGCTTGGATAAAACAACCTCGTCCAGTCATCGGCAAGTGTTCCGGCAATTCTACAGTTGTGAAGAGAACGTCTGGAACTTTGGCTCGCCTGCACACCGCACATTTCGATACATTGACCTAAAAAGCACAGCGTCGTTAGTGGTTACAATTACAACGATGGGAAGAACGAAACCATTCAGTTTGAATATTATGGTACTGTATGCGATAAATGAAATTGTTTCTTTTTTAAATATTCTCCCTTTTACCTGGAAATTGACGCTGGATTTATTGTAGGGCAAATGACAAAGACTGCACCCACTGCTGGGAAAAACGTAGGGTTGCTCATGATCGTTGCTCTCGGAGGTGTGACGAGGTTTACTGGCTCTGCCTTGATGATTGGAAGGTGCGCTCAAAGCTGTAGGCGGCTGTTGCATTGGCTGCTGAGGTGTCGGTGGTTGCAGGACCGACTCACAGGACTCCTTTTTTAACTTATCCGATGCCGTGGTCACGCCACCCTTCTCTGACTCCATCGACGTTGTCATCGGGCCCTGAACATGTGTTATAAGCACGTTGTCTTGGTCTTGTCCTGTGCTGTGTAAATTTATCACCGCGGCAGTGCCAGAGCCGCTCAGTACGCACACGTCGTCTCTGAAAAATATGATTAGTCATTTTTTTGGGTATTACTAGTTAAGCGAATTTGAAAAAAGAAGTCTATTATATTACGAGATACTGGTCTCCTCTCGATAGCCGATGACGACATTGCAGGCAAGCGCGCGAGCGTGGGATCGCACTTCCATCCTGATCTCCGTCCACCACGAATCTCTCCCTTCGGTTTCCTCCAAGTTGGTGATTCTTTCAAGAAGTTTCACTGATCTTGCGCTTACAAGGCCGCCTGTCGTTAAACAATATTTTGAACGAATCAAAGTTTTAGAATAACTAAAATCAATATTTTGCAATCAGACTTGGAAGACTATTAGAGACTGACCTATATGAAGAACGAAGCCAGGTGGGTACTGCTGCATGGTGATGAAGGGGTACTCTAGCATCTCGAGAGCCTCTTGATTCATTGTCCTCACGATAGCCGAGGACGGCTTCAGGTAACCACCCATCGATCTGTCACTTCCCGTTAGTGAGTTACCTATTAGGGCGCAATTAACATTATTCCTTTATTCTTTTTACATTTGAACGACATATTTTTTTCTTTATTTTTTTCTCTTGTTTGCTTAATAGGTAGGGTACATTTTATTTTAAATTAGGTGCAATTACACTGAGAAGTACCTTATCAGGTACTTATTAGTACCTTAGTACGTTATTACGTTATAATTGAAAAATGTACCGTTGTTAATAATTTATTTTATATAAATATTTAATTTCAATGCGAAACTTTGATGTGAAAAGCGAGTTTGTTATATTTAATGTACATTTTGGAATATTTCTCAGTGTCTGTAAAACTTGTTCGATTAATAATAAATGTTTAAAAGTTCTTTTATAAGCTCAGAAGCTTCTAATATTAAATACTCTGTGTTCGATCTAATTCATTGTTTTAGTGTATTTACATTTAAAAAATCAAGTAATAAATGGCAAAAATGTGTGTGCAACTTAAGAAACCATTTATGCGCATTGAGCAAATAACTGGGTTGTGCCTTAAATCAAATTAAAACGAGAAACAAAAATTGCAGTTCTACATTGAAAGAGACACTTATACGAAGACACGGTGTGGTTAATATTTTTTCTTGAAATGCATGATTTTCGTGATTAAATGGATGAATGAATTGCTTTAGATAAAGAAAAGCAAAGTTGGAATATAAAAAGGCTGTTTGTCAGTGTACACGAATACATAACAAATAGACTGGCGCTTCATTTGGAGAAAATGCAACATGCTTGCTTTGGATACAAACATTGCCTAGTGCATTCCCAGTGTGAATGTGAATAGTGATTTTGATGTAGATGAAGAGGAACACTTGAATAGTTCAATTTTTTTACACAGGTTCAGGTATCAACAGTTACTTCGATTTCTTCGTTAACGGTGACATCGTGAGATATATACAGGTTACTTTTAGTAAAGCACTAATTTTCGTAAAAAAAAATTTTAATACACCATTGGATTAATGATTTTTAAATATTATTTAGTATTAAAATAAAAATTAATGCTTATTTATGGTCTAACGAAAAGTATAGTTACAAATTTTTTAAAACGATTTACAGTGGGCTACAGGTAATATTCACTCGGTTTTTCAACAGCAACATGTAAGGAAAAGAAAAAAACATTTTGTTTGTATTTTATCACGAAACCTGAGCCTCGATCGCTGAGCATTGACTTGGAAGAATAGTAGCTGCGATCCGAACGTAGCCTGAAAGATCTGCCCTTCTTCACGATACCTTTATCTATAACGGTTCATTATACATATTTTAGCCATTTGCACAAATTATCTCAAGTTTCATCGTACGTTAACACATTTATTTAATTGATTATTTCAAATTTTACTTAAAGAAATGCGAACATCCATGTATGATTGCAAAATCGTTTGGTAACCATTCAACTCTGCTAAAAATTTAGAGATTTACGGTGTCTATGCAGTCGCATCTGTGAGTGATTTGTTGATGATGTGTAGATGGGTATAAAGTGTACTTTGTTAGAAAAATAAATAAAAAATTTCAGTAAGTCGATGTTAGTCTGCTGAAAATGGCGACGACAATTAAAGAGTATAAGTAGTATATAAATAAAAAACTAAATATTAAAAAAATGACAATTTTTAAACATCGAACATAATTGAGGCATCCTTTCGCTGGTACTCACGTTCGCGAAAGAATTTATAAAATCCTGCCGGTCGCAGAGTAACAACGCGAATGAAACAGAAAGAAAAGTCTGGTAAAGTATTTTTCTTATGCACACTTTTTCTTACAATAATAAACGATTACTCGGCTCTTTATAATGCACAAATAATTTTTTTTATTTACGAATAAAAATATTATTTTTACTGTGGGTAGAAATGAAATTTTCATGAAAAATAACAATGGTAAAATAGTGTAAAAAGTTTGAAAAAGAAACTAAATAAATAATAATACTTTTTTGAAAACTACTGATAAACACGACTTAATATCTCTCTTGTTGATTTGGAATGCAATTACGACATGATAGTATAGAACCGTAATAAAAAATCGTCAACTACTTAGTCAACTACTAAAACTGTTCGCCACTAGAAAGAGAGTTACAGATTGAAAAGATTCGCGCGGCGATGAGCGGTGATACTTCGTGAAAGCGGAAAAATTATTGGTGCATAAAAGATAGTCGATGCCGCGCGCACTGTACCCGCCCGGAGTGGACGCTTCACCGACCTTTGGGTGTGATGCTGAGATCGGAGTCGCTGGACCTGCGGTGCAGGGGTATCCCCGGATTCCTGGCAGCGGGCGAATGCGTGGCCTTGGCATGCTGCTGGTTGCCCGCCGGGCTGGTTGACGCGTTGTCCTGGCCTTGCTGCTGCGGTTGCTGCTGCTGCTGCCTACGTGTGGACGGTGAATGGGACACACACAAATTGTCAGTTGCATTAGTTGGGTTAGTAATTTTAGCCTCGGGCGCGTTAGTAACGGTAGTAAAGACATTACTATTGCTAGCGGTTGGGTTCACTTCTACAGGAACTGAAGTTGGAACTAGAGTTGGAACTGGAGTTGGAACTGGAGTAGGAACTGGAGTCGGAACTGGAGACGAAGCTGGAGTCGGAATTGGAGTTGGCGTTGGAGTCGGTGTTGGAGTCGGAGATGGTGTCAGGGTAGAAGTGCTGTCGTGAGTCTTGAGCGCATGCATCTCGAGGATCTCGATCTCGAGGTTGACTTTGCCGCTGTTAGTTTTGTGACCTTTGTGGTCGTGGGCGAGCTTATCTACAATGCTCTCGCTGGACTCGTATTGGTTTTTGAGGTGCTTCAGATGATGATGGTGGTGATGATGATGGTGATGGTGGGGTAGGTTCAGCTCGGGACTGCGCGACCGGGAGCTACGGTGGTTGACTCGATGAGTCTGCGCATCGGGCGAGGGCGTCTGGTTCCTTGTCTTGTCGGCGATGGTGAGGTGTCTGTGCCTCCTGGTGGAGTCCGTGTGCGAGTGGCGATGGGTGAGCATGCGCGAGTCGATGACGCGAATGAGCTCGAGCATGCAGTTCTGGCGGAAGCGCTTTTCCAGCATTGCGGCGACGCGAGCCTCGTCGGGGAAGCTGAATGGTCCGTGCTCCGGTGGATAAGGGCTCTTGGGCGCGATATCCTTGAGATTGACCCCTGGCACCTTCAGGTGGTTGCCGTCGGCTGTTGGAGTTCCGACAGGTGGGGTGGCTGGCGTCGATGCTTTTAGGACTATGGGTGACAGAGGACGAGGGGAGGCTGGCGCCACGTTCTCTAGGTCCAGCAGACTACGCGGTCCTTTGTAGATGACGGTATCGGTGCGCCGCACGGAACGCCCCTGGGTATTTATATTTCGCTGGGCGTCTACATCATCGTTTAGCTTGATGAGTAGCTGCTTCTCTTTGGAAGCGAGTGCGCGCTGCTGCTGTTTTGGATAGTACTCTTCCTCCGAGGACTCCGAGTCGTCCTCCTCATCCAACACTACCGACAGTTGTTTGTGCAGTCGGTGATGTCGGGCGGTTTTAGATCCATTCTTAGGCGAGTGCTCCTGCTGCGGCGTAGACGTTAATAGAGGCATCAGAAGAGGTTCGGGCAGTTTGATGTGCTTTCTTGCTCTTCTGGAGCGAAGATCACCGGTATCGGGATTTGTAGGTAAATCGGAGTCGACGTCTGAGGAGAATTCCGAAGAGAGTACGTCATCCACCGATGTTAGGAAGCTATCTTTCTTTTCGAAAAGGGGAAGCGAAGGGGTTTGAGTTACTTTTTCTTTTTCGATCACTGGTGAAGAAGTTTTCTCGAGGTCGCCTTTTTCTTCTTTTTCGTTGGGTACTTTCGTGGGCAACTCTGTAAAAGATATCGAGGTATCCGTGCGAATATATAATCACGCTGATTTACGTGGCAAAAGCCGTTCTACAGGAAAATTATCGATAATCTGTTGATTTTTATGAGATTTTTCTTATGAAAAATTATGACGTTAGACTACTTATCTACATAGTGAAATTGATCTATTTTGAATTGTGAACTGTTATAAGCTTTGAAAGCAACAAGATTCATCAATAATTTAAAATTCGATCTCGATTTTCAAAAAGTTCTACCAAATTTTACTTTAATAAGTTTTCAAATTGTTGTGTATTATTTACTTTTCCGTCAAGATTAAGATTAAGATAACAAGACTAATTTCTTAAATCAATAGTTGAATCATTTTAAATATGTAAACTAACGAAATCAACGTATAAATAAAAAATACACGTTTTTTTCAGAATAAAATCAATGATAGTGAAGTAAAAAAAAGAACGTATATATATTAAGTCGAGATCGCAGCTATGATTAGGTAATAATGGTCTGATAATCGTACGGGAAGCTAGGCCAGGCAGCAGCTGGATGGGTAGCAGCTGTAGTCCCGGGCAGTTCTCTGCCTCGGGTGAGCTCGGATCTAGCAGGGACAGCGTGTCGTCGAGTATATTGTAATTAGTACTTGATTCCGAGGGATCGTCTTCCTCGTCGTCCTCCTCGGAGCTCGAGGTATCCGATTCCGAGGACGAGATCATCGGAATCGCCTCCTCGTCCTCGGACAAAGCCTTCAACTTGGTGTATGTCACCAGCAGCATTTTGCTGTTGGTAGCGTCGTCGTTATGCTCTTGTTCACCTGCGTCCGACTCTTCAATCAGATTATCTTCCTCCTCGATCTTTTCAGTCGATGGCAAAGCTGGCAATGCTAGCGATTCAAGATTTTCCTCGGCGTCATCGTCGATGAAGTTCACTGGTGAGGGAGTTGGCGTTTCACGATCCTCCTTTAGATTCAATCGGATTTCGTTACTATTCGAACGACTAAATGATAATTGAATATTTATATATAAATAAATTTCTAGCATCGCGTTCATTGATTATAGATAGTATTTGTTGCGTATAACAATCAAATTCTTTTAAAGGTACATGTAATATTTATATATGCAACCCTGTCGAAAGACAATGTGTGAAGTAATAGAGATAAAAATATACGTGTGTATTACGTGCATTTTGATTTAAATTGCGATGTTAACATGCTTAAATTACTTTGCACAAGTAACTTGTATACTTAATAATTTCGTTGTCATGCTCACAAATATCAAATAAGCGAAAATTAAATGATTTTTAATTCTTCAAATATTTCTAATCTAATACGCGCCAGATATAAACGCGGAAATATAAAATTAATTTCTGAAGAAAAAATAAATATATAATTCAAGTCAATGAACCTTCACAATATCTAAAGGCAATCCTCCAGCGTGAACAGATCTGATGAGCATAGCGGCCATTCCCTCGCCGGTAGGTTTTCTGTGATTTAACTTTTTCTTCCTGATATTTTGTTGCAAATCAGTGATCGACATAGATCTGGTAGATTCGGATCCTGCGACGCTCCAGCTGCTGGAGTGTATACTGTCTACGTCGCTTTCCTCATCGAGTGAATCACCTTTCAGTCGCGATCTTTTGGCGAGTACGCTCTGCGGCAGGTAGCGCAAATTGCGCAGGCCGCGCGAAAAACGGCTGCCCTGGGGTTCGCCGCGCATGTCCTCAAGGGCGAGCATCTGACGAAGCGAGGTCTCATCGATAACGTCGTCGGCAAGCGACAACGAGGAGCCCAGTGGCTGCCGCCAGGTAAACGATTGCACCGACGGTTGCCGCGTCAGCGGGTATTTGTACTCAACTACCCGCAGTGGCGTCAGTGGTACGTTCTCCAAGACCGCGGGAAACTTGTTACCTAATTGCGGAGGCGATATTCGACCATTGCCGCTGGTTGTTGGTGGTTGTGGTCGCGGCTGATGATGGTGATGGTTGTGATGATGGTGGTGATGATGATGGTGAGCCACAGAGCGAGGGCTGCCCTCGGACTCTGAGCAGTCCGACCACTGTGACTTGGTGGATTTTAAAGCAATTCTTTCAACGGGTTCGTTTAGTTTGTCAGTGGCATGCGAGAAATTAGGAGGAGGAGGTGGAGACAGAAGATCAAGAATTATATATTCGCGTACCTTTACCCAGCACCATTGTTTAATTCTCATTGATTTGATTAATTTAAATTAAAGATTATTCGTAAATTGCTTTAGGACTTTGCATTTCTTTTCAATTTTTCTTTTAATTTAGTTCGAGTATTTAAGTTGTTATTGGCATTTTTTCATTATTTAAATTGAAATTTGAATTTTAAAAAAAAATATTGAATTGAAAATTTTGCAAAATCCTAAGAAAGAATACTTCTGAGCATAACTTACTCTTCTGTACTTGGAACCTCGGACAGAAATGTAGGAAAATCGTGAAGTTTTACTAGAGTGACTACTGTACCAATGCCTCTCGCTACAATTCCAGATTCTCCTTCCAAATCAAAACTTTGTAAGTATCTGTAAAAAAAAAGATTTTTATTTTGAAACATCAGAATATTAATGCATTATTCAACTTTTATCTAATTTACCCTATAACTGCATTTCCCCCAAGATCTAAAGCTTTTAAGCCAATTTTCCTTTGGACTTCATTGCTTAGTTTGAGAAAAAGAGTTTGCCGAGCTTCATTGGAAGCCCTTGGCGTCCTTATTTTATCAATCCATTTATACTCAGGATCATCGCTAACTACAAGTTCTTCGACAAACCCATGTATAACTTGTGCATGGTACCCATGTGGTATAATTGGAGCTGTAAATAGAATTTACTGAAAGTTATTGACTCAGCGTTAATTTTTACATAAAATATATAAAAATACATACAGTAAAAAAAGGTAACACCACATGAAGATTGTCTAAATTTATTAAAGTCTAAAAATAGTTCAACTTTTACTATGATGTTAACTTCTCCTCTTATTCCATGCATAGTATCAAATACTGGCAGCCAACCTGTCATAACTGACCCTAAAAGTAATAAAATAAAATTGATTTACTATTGTAACACAAGAAAATTTATTTTTACCTCCTTGAGAGCCAGTATTCATTGAAGCTTCTAATGTCCAAATGTTCTTTACAGGTGGAGGTACACCCGGCAGTAAAAGAGGATTCAAATTCACATAAACTTTTCCAATGGCATCGTTTGCTGAATAGGTATCGTGATCCATTAATCTAATTTGTAGCGGTTCATCTTGCAGCTCTGCATCCTCCACCTCGAATTTGTACCACTCCGAATTCCATTGAGGATTCAGGGACTTCCTGCATACGTCTGTCTTATATGTGGTATTGCCAAATTTGATTTCCACATAAGCGTCTGTAGTGTCTCCAGACCTGTCCATCACCGGCAGGTTTCTGCCTGCCAGTATCTTCACTTTTATCTTGCCAGGCATGGTTGATCAGTTCCTCACCTGTGCATCTGGGTGAACGTCAAAGAGATTTGACAAAAATCACATCCTAAAAAATGATTAATTTCAGGTGAAAATCCTAATTTCTTAACAAGCCACAGTACACTCGTGTTTGTTTCATAACAACCCAAGAAGGTATTAATAGTACTTATGGATATAGGCCCCCTATTATTTTTAAAAACATAGGTTATGACAGCTCCAAAACAAACCCAAATAATCCCGATGCAAGCTCAGCTCGAAAATCCTTATCGCTCAAAATCTCTGGGTGGCCGCGAAACGGCTCATCGTCGTGCTCGAGGTACCGACACCTTCGCTTCTGATCGCCGATGCTGCGTATTCGCGCCAGTTGACGTCGGCGAGTTTATTTTCGTTGGCGCATAATTCGGGCGACGGGTGCTTTTCCCAGTTCTTGCGAAAGTACGACGGAAACTCACGCACGCTCGAATACCTCGGGAAAAACGTGCCAGGCGCGCTATACGACCCTATACGGGCTACGGGTCCATTCGCCTTTGTGCAGGTGTAAAAAGCTCGATTGAGATTGGCAATCATGACATTCGAATTTATTTTCGTTATTTACACTTTTTTTATATAATTATTCATAGATTTTGGATTTGAAGAATGGATAATAAACGTAGTTTATTTTTTTTCTATTTTATTCAAAATATTTTGTGTTATTCAGAATTATTCAGAAGTAATAAACAAAATAATAAATTGCTAAAGCTACCAACATAATTTTATATATGTTCTTTCAGCGATTACGAGAACACACTACTTTCTGTTGCGCCAATATTTGTCAGAGAGGTTAGCTTCATTCTAACCTGTTTTGTCTATCAGCTTGTATTATTGACAGGTGACATGTGACAAGCTGTATAAATATAAAACTAGATTATTATTTTTTTTTTTAAACGTAATATTTATATTAAACTGTGATAGTAATTTTTTGAATATTCAGGCAAAATTTTTAAATAAAAAATTAAGTCTTAAGATTTTGCATTGTTTACATTTTTTTGAATAAAAATATGGAAGAAAATCCTGAAGGTAATTTGAATAAGACTCACTGATTCAATACTTCATTCAAATTGATGGTTTCCTAAGCTTTATAAATCAATGTTATCTTCGAATTTTACAGAAGTAGTATCAACGCAAAAAACATTACAGGCAGTTCACGATCCAGGATGGAATGATCCACCAAGTTGGGCATTCAGTGGATCGCAAAAACCTCCAACTGGTACACCTACTAAAAGACTGTTAAATAAAAGAGTAGCATTTCCATTAAATTCAAAACCAGAAGCCTCAAGTGGTAATGTTTCAACACAAAATATTCCACCTATGGTGAATCTACCACCACCAGCTGAAATTGGTAGTTTAACGACAGCACCTCACAAGCCTATAGTGGCTCCAACTGCAGTAAATGCAGGAGATTCAAGTTCAGAGATTATCGAATTTAACAAGGAACAAGGGTTAAAAAAGATTCTTGAAAATCTAAAGGTAGTTACAGAGAAAATAGAATCCAGCAAAGCAGAAGAAATAGAAAAAAGATTAGATAGGATGGTGTCTATGTATAACGAAGATAAACTCAATAGTTCAATACATAAACAATTATTGGACATTTCTAAAGGTAATGGATTAGATTTAACTTGATTATTCTTTGACCTATATGTTTTAAAATCTGTATTATTTCAGCTTTGAAAGAAAATGATGTGGAAAAGGCAGATCAACTGCATATATCCCTCATGATGAATCATGCTTCCATCTGTAGCTCCTGGATACCAGGAATCAGGCACCTTATATCAGAAATAAGAAATAAGAAGTTGTGATATGTGAATAAAAAGAAACTTGCATTTAAGAATCTTCAAATTCAAGTCACGTTTAATGTGATTTAAGCATCTTTATAATTAAAATAAGTTTAATGAATTATATTATCACACATCATGTTTTGTAAACATGTGATTATTTATAAAAAGTTATTTTTTAATTAAATGTTGCAACATAAAATGGTAAAGCTAAAGGTTTATCTAGACATGATTCATTTCTGTATTGTTATTGTATCGACAGCTGGTTCCTTAAATAACGAGATCGACGTCTGTCCGAGGTCTACGTCAGCTGTCTTTTACTTAAGTACATCTCGACTCCGCTACACGCCGGTAGGTGGAAGCGCTTGGTCGTCAAAGCGAAAACGATCGATTGCAGATGGCAATGTATATAATATAAGCCAATAAAATTAATTTAAAACTTAAAAAAAAAAAAAAAAAATGATCGATAGCCACGTTATACTTTGAGTGAGATATGCTTTTCTCAGTTTGCGCAGTATACTTTGTAAAATTTGTTTGTTAAACAAACATTTCCGTTCAACAAACAATCATTCGTTTTGTATATTTTAATTTTGGTTGAGCAAATATTTGCCAATTTTAGAAAATCGCAAAAATTTATGCTTATAATATTATTTATATAAATGTAAACTATTAAAGAAAGTATGTTATTAAAGAAATTCTATATTAGATTATACAAATTAATTTATAATTTGAGAAATAAATATTTGTTTGAAATAAGTCATTTATTTATTCCAGAGTACTAATTTTACAACCATATTTTTAGCTGAATACTTTCCTTGTTTTGTAGCTATAATCTATGAGACATCTTAGCCAGACATGGATAGATTTCGACGTTATAAGCAAGAAAAAAAAGAGGGAAATACTGGCGTAAATCGGAAAACGTCGGTTTCAGGAAGAGAAACGGGGCGCGCATAAACAAAGTGGAAAGCGAACACAATGCTCGAGCGGCTGGTCGCCATGGAAGCGATGCTGCGAGAAAAGCCCCGAAATCGCCGGAAGTACTTTAATTGCCTTAATTAGTGTGGCCGGTATTTTGGGGGCTTCCGACGGTGCGACGATTATTCGTCGACGTGCAACGCATTACTGGAATATAAGCGAATTTTTTTTATCTCACTGCTGTCGTATTTCTTTTAGTCACTTTCAAGACTGACCAGCACACGTGTATTATTATTAAAGCAAATTATGAATTCACTTGCTATTAAAAAGTGCTCCAATTCAAATTGGAAGATCGATCGTTTTACTTTATCTTGAATGATAAATTCAGAGCTCTGATTTATAATGTATAAAGGATCAAAGAGGAAATTAACAATATAATGTCGAACATTTTTAATTTTCAGTTTTCAGACTCCAGCGATATTTTGTGTGTCAAAAAGAAATATTTAAAAAATAGTATTCGAATATTGTTTTTTACATATTTGAACTAAAAAGAGAATAAAAAAATGCTGTGGAAGCAGTGTAAATTTTTTTATTTACCCCGTTGTTATATCTTTGTTAAAAATTTTTGTTGATTTTTTTCATCAAACGGATCAAAGGAAATCATAATATTTATTAAATTGGGAGATTGAATGTTATGTTGCCTAAAAATGCGCTTAATTAACGATTTAACTTTTAATATATTTTTCAGTCGAATAAATCTCAAATACATTTATAAAATACGTAGAAAAATTTTCGTTTGCACTTTATTGGGTTATCCTAGATGATTAATGCTTCCAGCCAAAGGATATAATCCAGTGCTAAACGCCGGGCGGCCCTTAGGACAACGATTACGCGACGCAAGAAAATTATTGGAGCACGCGATCCCCGGGAGCGAGCTTCACGATCGATCGACGACGACGATGGGCATACCGCTCTGGTCTGTTACGGAATTTCGAAGAAAAAACAGACTCAAACGGGTAAACCATCTGTTCAACCTATTGACTCAAAAAAAAAAAAAAACACGCGTTCATTGAGTTTTTTTAATGAAAAATATTACAATTTCGTGAGTAAAAATGAGCTAATTTAGTGTAATTTCGATCACTTCCTCGAAACTAAATGGGTAGTACGAAACAACACTTGATTCATATTGTATCCACTTCATTTACATAACTAATATTTATTTATTTAGTAATTATATGAACGGACCCATCAAAGTTCTCTTTCACAAATGTAAATTATTATAATACCACTATTATTTTCGAAATAAATTTTTTCATATAACTCTTTTTTTAATTAGAACTAGCAAAATCCAGCGCGCTTTGGAAGCTCAATTGTACTTTCTCTTCCTTTTTCATAAATTTCAGAAAAGTTCAGAAAAATACGCTTGATTATCAATAAATTCTTTTTATTTCAGAAAGGCAGTAATTCTTCTTAATTTATATTCAAAATCTATTAGACTAAATGACAGGTTATGTTACTTTTCATTTTTGAGGTGAGAATATTTTTAATTCACTATACTCTATACTCTATTTAAATAAACCAAAATTAAAGTAAAATATAAAATTCATATCAGAATATTTTGAATTTTGGCGCCACCGGATGTTTAACCATTATGCAATCAAATCTCTTTTTTCGAGGCTTCACAACATCCTGCCATTGTTTTTTTTTTAAGAAAGGACTACTCTATACTCTATTTAAATAAACCAAAGTTAAAGTAAAATATAAAATTCATATCAGAACATTTTGAATTTTGGCGCCACCGGATGTTTAACCATTATCCAATCAAATCTCTTTTTTCGAGGCTTCACAACATCGTTTTTTTAAGAGGATTATTTTTTTCAGTAGATAATTTATTTTGTATTTAGTTTATGTTAATCATAGAATCAAATATTAAATAAAATTAATATTATACGAATGCATATGTGTATAAAATTTTGATAAGTACTAACTCAATGATGTAAAATTATCATTTCAACATTTCATATTATGAAGTAATAAATAATTTGTAAATAACGTTTAAATATGTCCATTCATTTTATAATTTGGTATTCCTTCATTTATTTAACTCGGAAAAAGAATGCTATTAGAAACAAAAAATATTTCTCCTAATTTCGTGTAATTAATGAAGTGTTATGAATTCATCATTGTACAGTTTCATTATTCATTACATTGTTGAGCTTTGATAATATACTATGACAGTTATATCTCTAAAGAGTAGTGATATAGATTTATTCTCCATCCAGAATGTACAATATATGCACATAATATTAATTATACGTATCTGATGCTTTAAAAATGATACTTCATAAAACAGTATGGAATTTTAAAAAATATGGAACAGAAAATGAGTAACTATTTATTATTTATGAGGCAAAAGTAGGTTTGCGCGATATTAGGTAACTTTTTTTTAAGTATGAATTTCTTTTGAATTTTAAATAGAGAATATCTACATACTGCAATATGAATAAACATTATAATATAAGACTCTTAAAACAAGAAGAAAATTCATTTTATAACTAGAGAAGCTAATGAAAAAAGTCATCTCTAAGCTTGAATAAAAAAGTAATTACCGTGTAAAAATGTTACAGTCACCTCTTCGAAATAATTATCTTTAAATAGTAATGAACGCAGGTAAATAAAAAAGATGAAAAGCGCATCCCCACGATCTAGCGATCACAACAATCCGCGAATATCTTTTCTGGAGCTCGTTGGGCGAAGACATCGTCGGCCTTTAATTAACGGAGCGATGACTGAAACGTCGGGAGCGCGCGATCATCGGCGGAGGAAATGGAATAACGTACGGCGCCCGCTCTCGCGTGAATTTCTATCGCAATTAAGACCGAGCTAATTGAACGCGGGACGCGTTCGCGCGCAAGCTCGCGCGAACTTATACTACTCTCGTTACTTTTTCCCCTTTTTTTTCTTCGCCTCCCCGGGAGTCGGATGAACCAATTTTTTATTCTCTCTTAAATCGCGGCTAAACCGCCAGTCATTATGGAGTAATCGAAACGCCTGAAAGGGCCCTCGGCGAAAAGCTCGTTTTAATTAAAATTTCCATCGCGCGCCATTACGTAAATTGGACCAATTTCGGAAGGGAGGCGGGCCACAGTGGAGCGCTTATGTTTCGAAATCACGAGCGCCACTTGAACTATGAAATCCATGTAGTGCAAGATCATTACAGCAAGCGTGGAGAGCACTGCGAGAAAAATTGTGAGAGAGTCAAGAGCACTGGATACATTTTTTGCAAGTTGATAATAATCTTCAGAAAAGCGAATGCTTGTTTTTGTGTAAAAAATATTTTGCGCGAAATAAATTGATGTTTCACTTAATTAGGTCGATAATCTGCTGTGAATAATTAAAAGATTCTTAAGTGATTAAAATTTAAATTAAAATATTGACGAAATATTGAGCAGGTGAACAAGAGAGTGAAATTGTTTAATAGGATGGAAACTAAAAAAGAAGATTATTCGTAAAGGAAGGTAAATTCCTCGAATACGATAACGATCTATTTTTTTCTCCAATATTTCCATCATTTCATGTAAATCGAATTTTAAAACCGGAACATTTTAAATCTGCATTTTTTAAACGTAACTAGGTAACTTGAAAGACGAAGACAGATTCTCTTCCAGAAAATCAGAGAAGCGAAGAGATACCTTCGGCAATTCCGGAACTTTCCAAGCGACATTTTAAACTTTCCAAGGAAACATTAAACAAACGTTGCCGCGCATTTCTCGGGGCACGATCTTCTCCCTTTCACCCTCGCGGAACTCCGCGATTTGTCCGAGTCCGGGGAAATTTTCGATTATTCAGGGGAGGGTGGGGCTACCGCGACGCAGCGACGACGGGAAATTAAAGCGTCTCGAGACGCATTGTAGGCAATTTGGCTGGCGCGGCCCTGAATGTCCATTGTGCGCCGGCGTCCCGTCCGCCCTCCCCGCAAATGGATTCTATTTTCGAGCGGAGCTCGACGCGATTCGTCCGCCACAGGGGCCGAATAAAGGCCGCGCGCCCGCAAAAACTACGTATCATCGTTACGCATCGATAATCCGGCCGCGAGCCGCTGCGCCCATTCACGGCTCCTCCGCAGCCGTACTGCGCGCCTAGAGGTATCGCGCGTGCAAAGACGACAATCAATAGGCCTTTGTCGGTGAAAAAATCAGGGGAACAACCTGTTTCCCCTGCGGATATAAACATTTAAGAATAGTTGCATTTTTCTTCGCACTTAAAGCTTTCGTCACATCAATTAAATTGAAGATAAGATGATTTGTCAGTTGATTTCACTATATGAAACAGTGCAAAATTGTAGAATGAGAATTCAAGAATCTTTTTTAAAAAAAGAATATGCCGATAAAATTTAAAAATAATAAAATATGAACGTTAGGAAACAGTTTGGAATATTGTTAATGAAATAAAAAGTTCTTCACGTGGAAAATTTTGAAGGCATACAAACTCGTTCATAAAGATGAGATCATGTATACAAAGCACGATCCTTCTCGTCTCAGTATTATTTTAACAATGATGCTCTATATACGTACCGTATATGTTTGTAATGCCCATCTGATTTAAAGCCATGTTTAAAAACGTTAGTTTATTTTAAATGGTAATAACATAAAATAATATTGCGACGACTTTTTTCCAACTTTAATATTTTACAAATTTTATTCGGCCGTAAAAAAAAAACATCAATGTTTCATGCACGATATGCATTTTTAAAATAATTAATTTATCGAGCAAAACGCGTATGACGAATGAATTTTAACTGGGGGCGCGGAAAACTGAAGCGAGTTCCTTTATCCGCGACGGGGTTCATTGTTTTGGGTGCGCGCGGGGGGTCACGTGTAGCCGATCGAGTGTGCACGCGATGTAAAAATGGCTCCGCGGAGGATGTTCACGCGCAGCCGCCGCATCCGGGCCAAGACGGGGGTGGCGGAGGTGCGATAAAGAGAGGGCGAACCGGCGCCGCCGCGCGCGACTCGTCGATGTAGCAGCAACAGGCTAACCTAACCCTCTCTTTCCCCCCACCCCCGCCGTAGTCGCTCTCTCACCTCGTTGCCCCTCTCGGGCTTCTCTCGTGACAATGTGTTTGAATGCGCACGCGGTTCTTCCGCGTTTTGTTTGTTCGGGAGGGGGCAAAAGATTAAAACTTTCAAAAAAAGAAAAAAACGCTGGGGAGATTTTTAGCTAGCACTCGACGCCTGGGATAAAACTATTATTGTGTTGAGGATGTTGTTCGATTGTAGGTGATTCGCGTTTTAATTAAAAATAAACAAGCTATTCAAATTGTACATTTTGTTTGTCAATGTTTCTATGACTTTTTAATAACAATATTGAGTGACAGCAAACGTGAATTGATTTTGGGCGATTTCAATTGAACACAACGTGATTGCTGCAATAGACGTATTTAGGTTTTGTTGAGTATAATTGTTTAATCGGAAGTTATATAAACGATAATTAATACATTAATACGTACAATGTTTGTAATAATTAAAGGAAACTTAAATAAACAGAAAAGCCAAGACAACAAGCAATCTGAAACTAATAATCGTTCTAATTGGTCAACTAAATACTAGTCCTCATCACGAGTTGTGTACTTAAGATCCTCAGTGGTAATAAGCCGCATTTAGTCAGACAACATGTAGTCGGATAGTCCACTGGAGTGGCACTGTATTTTCCCCGCTCGCGATTCGGTTCCTTGAACTTTGAACAAATTAATCAATCAAAATTACGAGAAATTGGTTAAACAGCAATGAACTAATAAACGCACTTCACGTTAAGGAGCACCGCGGCACCGCGAACACGACTCCGAGTGCCCTCACAAAGCCGATCCCGCAATTCCCGTCGTCTGCGTCCTGCCAAAGCCCATCAATCAAAATCTCCCCGGCTCCGACCTCGAAAAACTTTAGTGGAGCGTTTTTTTTAGTTATTTATTAAGTTGGGAATTGTGCATACGTCGAATGGATGTCGTAAAATTATTTGATTGATCCTTGCTGCTGCTACCATTAATATTTTTAGTGCGATATATATTAGCCCAGCGAGATGAATTGATAAAAATTTAATTTATTAATAATTAAATTTATGCATAAGCAAATTCCACGATTCTCTATAATTAGAATCTTCATGAATGCAATATTCGCCAATTAACCGAGCAACATAGTCAAAGCTCATAGTCAAAACAGGAAATTGATGGAAGAAATGAAAAAAGTAAATTGAAATTTGCACGCGCGCGAAGGTTCGCATATTTCGTAAGGGAATGTCGAATAATTTCGTTCGTCGGAGCTGTAAAGGCATCGACAAGATCTTTTTTTACGCGCGCAATAAACACGTACCCCCGTCGCGCCATAAAACGCGTGGAGAAAAAAGAGAAGGGAAGAGGCGCACTTGGGGCATTTGGGGGACTCGAGTGCGAGTGCTGGTGGTGGGAGTGCTTTAGCGTCCCGGCGCTCGGTCCTCGCACTACTGACCCATCTCCCCGTCCCGCCCGGCTCCTTCGCGCTCCTCCCGAGCCCCCGCAGGTTCGGCATCACCCACACAGCCCCGACACGCAAGTGCGTGCCTTGCGAGGGGCGGGAGCGGGGGGCTCCGTCGCTCCTTCCCGCGGCAATATTGATCTGGAGGGTGGGTGGGCTGCCGCCGGAGCTGCCGGTCCAGTCGGCGGCCTCGGCGAGCGCCCGGTGGGAGGTTCCCGCGGCCGCGGGAGGGGGGCGCCCGGCAGGCAGCGGCATCTCGCCGGATGCTGGCGGCGCTCGCGCAAAGCGCCGAGCCGCGCTCTCTCGGCCGCCAGTCGTCCCGTGGCTGCTGCTGCCCGCGCCGGAGCTTACAGTGTGGAGCGGCCGCCCGCTCGCGCCGCTCTGTGTCTGTCTCTCTGTCTCTCTCTGTCGCCAACTGCTTCCGCCGTCGCCGCAGCCGCCGTCTTCCTCTATCTCTCTCTTCTCTCCTCCCACCTCTCGCCTCTCTCTCTCGCCGTGTCCCTCTCGCCTCCTTGTTTTCCTCGAGCCTCTCTCTTCGCCCCGTTCCTCGCTTCCTTCCTCCGCTCGTCCCGCGAAGGTCCCCCGCCGCGGTAGGCGACGTCGGCCCGAGTATACGCACGGGTGCGCGAGTGCGAGTGAAGAGCAGGCTGGCCCGCGGGAGGATGGAACGGGCAGGCGGCGGGCCCGAGGGCGCACCAGGAGGCCTCCAGTGCCGCTCGTCGCCGAGCCCGGCCGAGCGGCCCCGCTGCTGAGGGCCGTGCCGACCCACGCCGAGCGCCGCCCCCTTCCTCTCCCGCAGCGCGGCGGCCCCGCGAGAGGTACGTGCGCCGTACGCCGTGGGCCGGGGGGTCGAGGACCAGGACGCTGCGCGGAGCGGCCGCGGCCAAAGAGCCTCCTGTTGAATCCGCGCGCCGCCGCCAACGCCAGCGCCGAGCTCTCCTGCTTGTTGCTCGGGCGACGCGCGCAACACACCCCCAGCCGAGCTTTGCCCCCGCGGATTTTGTCCTTTCGCCGTGCGAGCGAACCTGCTGCCTTTCTTTTCGCGATTCTTGCGCCTTTTTTTCCCTGCCGTAGCCGCGATTTTACGGGTGTCTCGCGTTTTGATCAAAACAATTGCCGCGGCATCGTTCAATTCCGCGGGGCGAGAGTACGGGGTTAAAACGAGGAATGAGGTTAGTAGGTAGTTATGAGGCTATCACTTTAAAATTTAAGCTACCATCATTTATGACAGTTTCAGCTCAAATTTTACAAAAGTCGCATACATACTTTTTACTTTTGTTAGCAGAAATTTCAATATTCAATATTTAAATATTTCAATATTTAGCAGAAGCTCGTGTTAGTGGAAAATGTTGTGTTTTATAATTAATTTGAGACTTTTAGTTGTTATAAATTTTTCAAAGAAAATTAGAACAAAGTTTCAAATGAAATAATAGAAATGTTTAAATCTGAATAATTATTCTTTACGCAGCTGATTTTTCGAGATAGAACAGCAGCTATTGAGTGGAATGAAAATTTTATCAGCTTTCCGTTGTGGATTCATCGAAATAGATGTTGATAGAATTCTCTTGATTTTGACCGCAAACTGATTCAATTGAAAATAAAACACGAAATAAGATCTCTTCTCATTTAAAATACTAAAAGTAAATTTCTGTTGCAATTTTTATATTCGTATTCATTTACTCAATTCCGAACGTAACACAAAAGAAACAATTGAACGAACATATAATTCGAATGGCTTCTCGGTTTTTAACATTTTGAGAGAATACCTAAATAAAATAATTTAAGCAATATTTCGACGACGTAAATTTTAAACATGAAAATATGCGGAAATAAAAATCGTAGACCCTGCGTGTTATTTCGCGCTCAATGCGCGTTACTTACACGAATTCACAGCGTCAATTGTACA